>JZLH01S0099359.1:15490-27029 GCA_001188425.1 Eucidaris tribuloides
TAGATTGATAAATTGAAAATTAGAAAGAAACATTACAAAATTGATGCAATCAATGTCAGAATCTGTGGATATGGTTATGAAAGTTGTCAAAAAATCATTCTTCAATTAACTTTGACATGACAATTTGAAATTCACACGTGACGGCAAACCTGTGGACATTTAACTCTTTGTTCTCTTTATATGACTGCACTATCAACTGGTTGGTTATTCTTCACTAATCTGCACAAAACAAGCACAAGTCATTTGGCAAGAGTTTCAGCCCATTTTTTTTTATTTATATGTGAAAAGGTATAAGAATATATAATAATAATTCTCGGGTATTTGCTTAACCAAGTAAACCGTTGGCATTGCCGTTACCCAGTCATGCCTCCGTGGTTGTTGCCGCTGACCATATCTAGGGTTTCAGGTTCGGATTCTGTTGGGTCAATCTTTTTCTGAGTCATTAAAAATATAAAGATCGCATTTATTTATTTATCGATTAATTTATAATACAGAGATGAACAGCATATTTCTCTCTGCAAAACCTTTTCATTCATTAATAATCAATATGTTAACCACGAGAGGGCCATGAGTTTGAAAAAATAAGTCCAAACCCCTTTTTGTCTCGCTGGACGTCGTTCAGAAGGACTATGAAATCATTTTCTGATGTATGTTATGTAGTATGTCGGCTCATTTTTTGGTAAAAGTTTCGTTAATATGTTACTGTTCAATTGTAAAGTGTTGCTTTCAATTCATAACCAAACTGGTAACAATGATCAGTGTAGTGGGTACTAAGGGGTAATTGGGGTCAAAGGTCATGCATATTTTTTTTCTTGCGGGTCTATCCTGATGAGGTCAATTGTCATAGGAAAGTGCTACTAGGACACCTACTTGTGTCAGAAGAACCCACTAACCTGAATGCAGAAGACAATGCCCAGGTCAAAGGTCATGCGGGCGTCATCTGCTGTCATCTAAGGCGTCAATTGTCATTAGGGAATGTGCTTAGGACACCTAACTTTTGGTCCGAAGAACCATGACCTGAATGTCAGAAACACATGCCCAGGTCTAAAGGTCATGCAGGGGGTCATTCAGGGTGTCATCTGTGGGTCACTTTCCATCGCGGGATGTCTAGGGACACCAAACTTTGGCCAGAAAGTAACCACTGCCAGACGCAGAAACAACTTTCTGAGCGTCAAAGGTAGTTCTATCTGAACAAATTTATATTGTTCATAGTTTATATGGCTTTGCCCCCCCCCAGCATTTTCCTGAAAACTGCCAATTAAAGCGTGCATGCTCCTCATTCTTCTAGACCGTTAAAAACAGGCGAGACTTGGACTTGTGGTTCGAGAACCAACTTGTCTTTACAATGATCAGGATTTACTTTTTTTTTAGTTGCACAATTATTACAGCTTATTCTTGATGGCTATCACTGCAACTTTAAATGTTCTGAAATTAATTTAGCACACCATAGTTCACCTGTCAACACATCAAGAGTTAACCCGTTGCCTCCGAGATTCTGAAAATCCCATAGAGTTAACACAGGGCACATCCTATTCTGTAGCCAATGGGTTAAATAATTTTATCTCTATTTTCATTCAACATCAGCCGAGCTGGCCCAACAGGAATGCATCCTGGGGCTGGAGTTCTCCGGCCGGCTGGGCGATGGTCGCCGGGTCATGGGGCTAGTACAGACCAACGGACTGGCCACGTCAGTAGCCGCCGAGAAGCACCTCCTGTTCGAGATCCCTGACTCGTGGTCCCTCGAGGAGGCGGCGACCGTCCCCGTGGTCTACTGCACGGCGTACTACGCGTTGGTGGTCCGAGGGCAACTGAAGAGGGGGGAGACGGTCCTGATTCACTCCGGGTCCGGGGGCGTTGGGCAGGCTGCCATCTCTATTGCCCTGAGCTTCGGCTGCAGGGTGTTCACCACTTGTGGTATGTTGAGCATCAGTGCAATATTCATTTTTTTTCTTCAAATTATATGGAAATATTGAAATATAGAATCACAGTATGAAGTTCATGATTCAAATATATCAACTGGCACAATAAACATGAACTGCATAGATCGTGATGAAGATGAAGAATATTTGTTCTCTCCTGTAATGATATTTGCTTTTCAATTCATACAAGCTATATTTTTGGTTAACTGTTTCATAGATTTCAAATACCATGTTCAATTAATTAAAGTGACATTAAAAACACTGAAATATAATGTATTAGTAGTGTTGTCATAATCCTCTTGAGATTTCTTTGAATATGTACACATAAGTAGATGATAATGATGATATTAATGATTATTATAATGATGATGATGATAACTACAATAAAAGTACTAAATTATACTACTGATAATAATAATGATAACAATAACAATAATATTATGATAATACAACTTATGATAGTAATAACAGTCATAAATCAAATCAAACTGATACAATCTACTCTGTAGTTTTACTGATAATCACACGTTTAGCTTCCATACTTTTGCTAATATATTGGCAATTAATTAAATAAGCAATTCATATTTTCATGTAAAAGTTTATTTTGATTGAGGTTATATATTACTTTTTAATTTTCTCATAAATGTGCAGTGAAACATCAGTTAATATTTGTGTAACTTATTCCACTTTTTCTCAAGGTACCAAAGAGAAGCGTGATTCCTGAAAAATCGGTTCCCCCAACTGACAGATGACAGCTTTGCCAACTCGCGAGATCTCAGCTTTGAACCTCAGATTCTCAAAGCCACTGATGGAAAAGGTAGCATTGGGTTGTCTCTAAATTTCCTATTGTAAACCATAGCTACTGTATGTTTAAAAAGTCATACTTCTGTATCACTATTGTGTTTTTCATAAATTGTAATGGCCAATTGTTACTTCAAATGAATTCAGTTCAGTATTTATTGTTCATATGTGTTTGTTTACTTCAGAATTGCAATACAATTATATTAGTATAATAACACACAAGTAGACACACAACCAAGTTGAATTTAACATTACTTTTACTTTGTAAATGCAGTTTTCTTTGTAATTCTCATCAATTTTTACATTGCATTCTGTTAGACTAGTTGCTTATGTATTTCCTAATTTTTCAAATTTAAAAAAGATGAGAATATAAATGAAGATGATAAAATTAATATAGCCTTCAATTCCTTTTATTTTGTATCTCTCATCAGGTGTGGACATTGTACTGAACTCACTGGCATCAGAAAAGCTAGAAGCAAGTCTGAGGGTCCTTGCCATGCATGGACGTTTCTTGGAGATTGGAAAATATGACCTCTCACAGAACACTGCTCTAGGTGGGTACCCAATATGTCAAATATTCATCATAACTGAAAATCTGTACTTGTGGTTTGTGTCCTGATATGCATACTGTCCAGAAAGTCTTTCAGAAAATATAATAAATGTTTAGTGATGATATAGTTAGAGAGGATGTACTGAACAATATGAGCCTCACATATATAAGTCACTGACCTTAGACATGCTGTGGTCAATTTTATATAGATTACAGATCTCTGGACAATTGGTTGTAATTCATTTGCTCACTTTTTGTACTTTTGCTATTTATTTCACCAATAATGCCAGTAGTCTCTTAAAAGCTTATGTATTCAGATTTCTTGTCTTCATAAGATGTGAATGTTTCTTTTATCTAAGAAGCAATGAACACATTGTTAAACATCCTGGCACAGATGTAAAATGATTTCCTGTTGTTGTTTAATAATTGGATCAGATTTTCCTGGAGTTGTATGAGTTTTTGATTTCACAGCAGATGTTTTAATTGTTCTTCCAATGAACCCTTCCAAATCTCATATTTAAGTCACATGTTCTGAATCTAAGGCAGATTTTACAAATGCAGAAATTAGGCCATAAAAGCATACCAGTACCTTATTATTTTATAGCACAAGTCCTACAAGCGCATGGACCCAGAAATTAAATTCAAAATTCAATTTATCAAAAATATATTTTTTTTACTTCAGGAATGGCACTATTCCTGAAGAATACCTCCTTCCATGGAGTTCATCTCGATCGTCTGATGGACGCCGGCAACCGTGACTGGCCCACCGTGGCACAGCTGATGAAAGATGGCATCGCCTCGGGTGTGGTGCGCCCTCTCAGGTCAACGACCTTCAAACGGGATGAAGTGGAGGTAGCGTTCCGTTTCATGGCCCAGGGCAAGCACATCGGCAAAGTTCTGATCCAGGTAAAAGTTTATGTGTTGCAATAGATGATTATAAGAAGTACAGCTGTTGATATATATGATATATTCATTAACTCTGTATGTTATCATCAAACATTCATAGGCTTGTATGTTTTGAGTGTGAATATTTATTGCATCAGTTGTGTGTGTCTGTGTGTGTCTGTGTCTGGTTTTGAGTGTGAATATTTATTGCATCAGTTGTGTGTGTCTGTGTGTGTCTGTGTCTGTTTGTGGGTGTGTGCGTGTGTGTGATATGGTGTGTCATGGTATATGTATGTGTGTGTGTGTCTGCGTGTGTGTATGTTTGTGTGTGTCTGCATGTGTGTATGTATGTGTGTGTCTGCGTGTGTGTATGTGTGTGTGTGTGTGTGTGTTCCGTGTGTGTGTGTCAGTGTGCGTGTCTGCCTATGTTTATGTTTTATATGTGTTTGTGTGTCTGTTTATCTGGATCTGTGTCTATGTATGTGTTATGGTGTGTGTCTGTGTGTATGTGTGCATGTTTCTGTGTCATTGTTGTCTTCGCATCCACATCCCCATCCACATTGTAAAATTTATGTATTTTGTCCTGCACCAGCATTTCCAAAGTGACCGTATTGATAGAATCCTAACATTCATCTTCATATAACTCTCAGAAATCAACAAAGCATTATTCTGAAATTTTTTGTTCTAGAATTGGCAAAATAATAAAGCAATCTTATTTCTGTCCTCCAGGTGAGACCTGAAGAGAAACAGAAGAAGACTGCACCGAGTCCTCAGAAGTTTGTTGCCATAGCGAACAACTGTCACCCAAGAAGACCTATATCATAAGCCGGTGGACTGGAGGAATTTGTCCTGGAGCTTGGCAGTGGCTCATTGACAGAAGGTATGATACTGATTTTCATGACACATCCAACAAATTTTGACCACCCTCCTTTTAATTGCTTACAATTATGACTGATTATTTCTGTTTAAATCAGTTACATCCAAATGTATATTTGTATTTTCGTATGTGAACATGGTCATAAGCACTAAATAATATTTCAATGCAGTTAAAATTGTGAAGTTTCAATTTGAAAAAAAAATGGTGAACTCTGATATCCAAGTTACATAATATTGCTTGAATTCAGAAATTAACATCCTAGAATTAAAATTTTTTGAAAGTTATGCTGCTACTGGCAATTTATGTATGGATTGACATCATGTATGACTTCTTCATATATTGTAATATTAATTTTAACACAACAGACTATGGGGGAAATGGACATGGCAAAACTGGGATTTTTTTTTCAAAGCACTAATGATCGTTCTGAAGTACAACATCGTCAGGGCTTAATTTTTGGGCCTTGTCATAGACACTATAGCATGAAGGATTATGTACCTCAGATTCTTGAAACTGTGATCATCGTTAAATTATGCCTTTAAAAGGATTCTACAAAGACTTTAAAAATCATATTCAAAGTTTATCCGAAGGAGTCATCTTCACTATCTATCTTGGTAAGTTCAGATCTACTGTAGATCAGCCTGCATCTAACATCTTTAACCATATCTCAACACCATTTAACCATTATACAAATTCACTTCCAATTCTGTCTTTCACTTTCTCAACCCTTTCTACCAATTAAAGGGGCCAGGATTCTGGTGCTCACGTCTCGGTCCGGCATCCGGAACGGTTACCAGGCCCACCGGGTCTCCTGCTGGCGGGACCAGGGGGTCAACGTGGTCATCTCCAAGAGGGACGTCGGGGAGAAGCAGGGGGCGGAGGCACTGATCAGGGAGGGCCAGCAACTAGGGCCCATCGGGGGTATCTTCAATCTAGCTATGGTGGGTATCAAATTAATGATTTTCAAATAGTTTTTATACATTTAGAAAACGATCGCTCAGACATTTTTTTAGTTTGTTGATAATTGTTTGGTGATGAAATTCCATACAAACTCTCTTTTTTTTGGGGGGGGGTTAGAATCATGACCATTTGAGTCTTTAAAATTATAAACATTTATAAATATAGATATAGGAAATTATTTGTTTTGAGAGCCGGGATGCTTAGTTGTTTGCATATTCATTGGCCACTCAGGAAAAAATAATACTACAAGATACATATTTTGTTTAATGTCAATGGTTTAACAAACAAAATGCTGTCTCTGATATATTTTGCAACAATTTATAGCTGCATTGATAGCAATTTAAGGATAAGTTGTAATAATTATGTCAATATAGAAGTACCTCCTAATCATTGTAAATAAAAAAAAGCTTTGCTCCTTCATACTTTTAACCCTATTTTGTACAGATATTGATTTTCTCATTTGTAATCCCATGAACAGTGGGTAGCCTGTTGCCACTAATTGTGCATGTTTGTGCAGATTTGCGAACATAACCAGCCAACAGATGCGCAATCATGCAAAGAGTTAATAAGTTTTATGTACGCAAATTGTGTGTTGTGTCCTATTCTAGGTCTTAAGGGACAGCATCTTTGAGAATCAAACACCCGAGACCTACCAACAGTGCTGCAAACCCAAAGTCTGCGGGACTCTGAACCTGGACGAGGTGACTCGCCAGCTGTGTGGACCAGAACTGGAGTGGTTTGTCATGTTCTCCTCGGTCAGCTGCGGCCGCGGCAATGCCGGACAGACCAACTACGGCTTGGCCAACTCCTCCATGGAGAGGATCTGTGAAAGGAGGAAAGAAGATGGGTTGCCAGGTGAGAGAGATAAATATTGAGAGATAATTTTTCTTGATCCATGGATACTCCCATTCTTACTGTATTTTACGCATCATGGGTGATGATTTTATGACTGATAATTTTTGTAAACTAATATTTTTTCTGTAGTTTTATGCCTCCTTGAACAGAATTCGGAGGAATTATTTCATTTTTTAAACTCCACTTTGCTTAAATTGAAGTGAAAGTAGATCTAGAACATTAACAGTTTTTCATTAGTTTGGGTGAAAATAAGTTAAATTCCTTGAATTCATTAGTTCAGAAAAGTATGAACAATTAGTTTGAAGTACATGTTCAAGTTGACGATATACTATCTTAAGTGTGAGATTTGTCCTTACTATGGGATTGTATACTATTGTGTACAAGTATATGATTCACATGAAAAATAGGGCAATTTACACTTAGTTATCCAAATCGTCAAAATATATGGATAGAAATGTAAACCACATATTCTGTTTTAATCGGTAAACTGTAAACAATAGAAGTTCTTTCACTATGATTATCATTCCATATTTGTGAGACCATCAAAGGGTTTATTGCCTCTTGGTCGACAGCCATTTGGTCTAATATGTTACACAGTTAACTGCCAATATTCCAGTCCCAACCTATGGCCTATTCCCTATCCCTTAGTTTAATCCTAAACCCTTAATCTCAATCCTAACCCCTGTAACTCTTAATGTGCCGGAGGATATCAATATCTATGGAGTTTATGTGTATCATTTGGTGCAGATCTGCGACTTTGGCACGTTAAGAGTTAAACCAGGTTTACTGGATTACTACCACTGCATAGTGGACCAAGCGGTTGCAGACTAAGTGGCAAGGTATCTATCACAGCACCTACAGCGTACATAATTAAAAACAATGAAATGTTTCAATTTCTCTTGGTATCAGGTCTTGCCATCCAATGGGGTGTCATCGGCGATGTGGGCGTGGTGGTGGATACCATGGGTGACAACGACACCGTCATCAGTGGCTGCGTGGCCCAGCGGATGCCATCCTGCCTCGCAACCCTCGATTGCTTCCTCTCCCAGTCCAGCCCGGTGGTCTCCAGCTTTGTGGCGGCCGAGAAGGAGGGCGCCAAGGCCGATCAGGGGTCGAAGGTCAGTCTCGTCGACTCCGTGGCCCACATCCTGGGTCTGAACGACCCCAACAGCGTCAGCCAGGACGCGACGCTCTCGGACCTGGGCCTGGACTCGCTGATGGGGGTGGAGGTGAAGCAGACACTGGAACGAGACTACAGCATTCAGATGAGCATGAAGGAGCTGCGGCAGCTCAGCATGCGCAAACTCGCGGAACTCGATTCCAGTAGTGGCGGCGGCAGCGCCACCCAGACCGATGGCACACAGACGCAAACCACCGATAACGACGCACAGAAGCAGTTTGCCAAAGTCTTCAGTAATTCCCCATCCATGCTGTCGACGTTAACGTCCGACACCGTGGTGAGGCTCAATAGAAGCGGCACCGACAAACGCCCGGTGTTTTTGATCCACCCTATAGAGGGCTCACTCGACGTCTACAACAAGTTCGTCGAGAAGATGGCCGTTCCTTGCTACGGAGTGCAATACACGACTGCAGTGCTGAACAAGTCCATACCGGAAATGGCGGCGTACTACCTGAAGCAAATCAAGCGGGTCCAAGGAACCGGTCCGTACCAGTTTGTCGGAATGTCGTACGGTGCTTGTCTCGCTCTTGAGATGGCGCTCCAACTTCAGAATGGTAATGAGGCCTCCAGCGTCGCGCCTCTCATCTCGTTGGATGGATCACCGGAATATCTCTCTTGCCATACCGAGTTCTTCACCAAGAAGTTTGCCGCTGAGACGAAGGATGGCAAGGAACTAGGAATGACCAAAGGGAGAGAGGCTGGTAGCTTGCTGACATTTGCCATGCAGCACACACAGGCCAAATGGGCAGAGGTAGACTTATGACAATATTGTTATTAATATTCTTGAACTTAAAAGTTAATATGATGTAAACAAAACACTGATCTATTACTGAATAGAGTCCAAATGCACAATAGCATTCAGTTTATCGTGATTTTTGTGGAATTTATGTTTCAGTTGTTCTATATCTACTACAGATGGTTTTCAATAATTGAAATACTTGTTATTTCAATAATGAAAATTTCAAACGGAAAAAAGAGCTTTCAAATCAATCAATTCTAGTTGTTAATTATTGCTGAAATCTTAAAACTTAATGGTCAAACTAAAATGGTTACCTGTAAATACACAACACATCCGCCTCCCATAGCTAACAAGTTAAAGATCAGATATTCACACTGTTCATTTTTCATGTTAAAGGTATCGTATAACATTGTTAACATTGTTTCTGTTAAAAAAAAACAAAAACTGAGCTGCATGATTCCCCATGGTACCAGTGTCTCTGATAAAGGTCTTAAAATGAAGCCCTGAAAAAATTGCAGTTCAAAATGATCAATATGTGCTTTTAAAAAGTGAAAATTATTGAGCGACCATTCCATTTTTCCTGCATAGACTACTGTGTCACAGAATTTTCATCATCTTATTTTCATGAGCCAATTGTTATCTGTACATATTTGACGAGTGGGAGCATAATTGTCTGAAGCTATGTTCTGGAGTGTTTATTTGTCTATTTAAAGTTTCAAATACTGTCAGATAATGTCAGAAAGCAGAGTTTGACAAATTTTTCAATGGAGCTTCCACAATGTTATATAGTGTCTGAGGAAGGAAATGTTATGATAACAAATTTCATGATAGTTTTTCTGTTTTGATATATATATAATGACATTTCTGCAAAATCGCTATCTCATGGTAAATTTCCTGTAGATATATTCAATCCAATATCAGCGTAAAAACTTATAATTAAAATGTCCCGTTTTCTTCGTCTTCTTGTAGCTCAAGAAGGAGCTTATCGAGTGCCCCACCTACGACGCCCAGTTTGAGTTGGCTACCACCAGGATCCTTGAGGCCAGACCGGAGCTGAGACGAGAGGACGTGGTCTTCTCCATGCAGGGCTTCGTCCAGCGAATCAAGGCGTGTCTGGAGTACAAGCCTGAAGGCAAGCATAGGGGAGACATTGTCTTCCTCAAAGCATCCCATGGGTCAGAGGTCATGGATGTGTACGGAGTGAGTGAGGACTATGGACTTTCAAAGGTGAGATGCAATGGCTGTCGTGATTCTTAAATGATCAAATGCCATTCAGAAACATCAGTAATAATATTTGCAGACTTTTAAGTGGCCCTACATGTCCTACTTTTTCCCCCTTTTCACTCTTGTCCTTACTTTTACTACAGTTTGCTTAAATTCCTACTTTTTCCCTACTTTTTCCTAATATTTTAGGTCAAAACTCCAAGAAAAAAATGTGCGGCTACTTTGTCAAAAGGAAACAAGTGATATACACATTACTTTTGAGTTAAGAAGATAATCAGATTCTGTTCATGAAGCGTGAAATCCTCACCGAAATTCATATCAACAAAAACTACTAAAAAAAAATCACATTTGTCCCACCATTTCCCTACTTTTTTCCCGTCATGTTGTACTTTCCCTACACTTTTAGAGATCTTGTTCCTACTTTTTCCCTGTTTTTGTACATTGTCCCATTTGAAAGCCTGTACTTGATAGCAGTAGCAAGATTGTTATAAATTTTTAAACTCTCCAGAATGATTTGTAAAGGTAAGGACACTATATTACACTACATCATTTTGCTTTTATTGCCAAAATGGGAATCTGGATGTTACAGCATAGTTTCACATAGACTCCCAAACAATTCTAGGTGTGTCTGAAGGAAATATAGACATGTCTTTCTCACTTCCCCTTCAAGACATTATGTTCACTTGAGGTAACGTTCATGCAATAGCAAAGAGGGAAATTGGATTCTTAAATCTCCCTTGTCTCTGTTCTTTACTCCTTTTGGACCAAGGTAAAAGTAAAATATTAAATGTATATATAAAATGTTTTGTAGATTGTAGGAGACTTAAACTCATTCTCCAGGGAACAAAATCAGGAATCTCCCTTTGAAATTTATAACAAAAACTTCGTTTCAACCATTTCAACTTAATCATTCTTCTGAAGACACCCAGAGCATTTCGACATGGAGCTTTCCTAATGTATATGATTGTTCTGAAAAGCTTTGATTGAAGTACAACGTTAGCAAGTAAACATTAAGTCTTACATTAGTTTTTTTACTTAACAATTGAATGTTCTCTATTCATTTTAATGTTCTCATGCAGTTCTGCACAGGCAAACTTCAGACTACCGTCGTAGAAGGGGAACACGGCACCATTCTCCAACAGCCTGGTCTTGGCACCGTCATGACTACAGTAAACAATGCAATCAACTCGGCCTAGGACAGCAAGATTTTCTGACCAGTGGAATGTGACTACAGGGTTGGTAGTGATTTAGTGGTGTTTTGTGTGCATTCAGTCATGTAGGGAAACTATCGATTCTTGTAGTCTTTATGTTCAAATGCTAGCTATCTATGTCAAAGTTACCATGCTCTCAAACAAAATTATGAAATATTTATGATTATCATATTGATAATTTTATGCAAAGATCACAACGTGATAATATCTTTGGCATGATAGCTATAGTATTAACTTTTCACTCAGTGATGGGAAGAATGTAAAAAGCACTTAGCAACATTGATATGGAAGCCTCTCAAACAATAACTTATGTTTAAGTATTTTGCACATATCTAGTG
>JZLH01S0099360.1:8747-19591 GCA_001188425.1 Eucidaris tribuloides
ACACACACACACACACACACACACACACACACACACACACACACACACACACACACACACACACACACACACACACACACACACACACACACACACACACACACACACACAATTCACACTCACCACACACAGACGCACACACACACCAAAGTTCACACTCAGCACACTGGATCAGATACACAAACACACACACACACTAAACCACACATGCACTGCACACAAACATACACACACTCACACACATACATACACACACACTCACACACACACAAGTATGCAAAACACACCAAAATGCACCTACATGATGGGAAGTAGTCTATACAGTAAAGTCTTCTATATCACATTATTTTATTCTTCCTTATTCTGCCCATTTCATACAATCGCTGCATATATAGCAGTCTTGCACTACATAAATTCATAGTACCGTACACGCACTGTTTTATGTTATTGGTTAGTGTATACTAATGATCACTCAAGAAAATTCAGAAACATAAGTTTTTCATGCTCCCTTGTACACATAGGGACAGTAATTTTCTGTTTACCAGTAAATTGAAATGGAAAATCTGCTTCGGTTCTTAACTTTTCATGCGAAAATTCATGGAAATCACCTTTGCAAAACGGAATTCATGTTTTTGCTGTGTACATTTTCTTTGACAAAACAGAATTTTCATTTTTAGATCAAGTTGAAACGGAATTATAGGTTTTCCGAAACGGAAAAGACCATTTTTTGAAACAGAAAATCACTGTCTTTATACACAGGTTGGAATACTAGTATGCACCTGACACATTAAACTTGAAGTAAAATTTTGGTTTGTAGTGCAAAAAATGCTCAATATCTCACTATTTACACATACTTAGACCTTGAGAATTGTTCTATTGGATGTTTATAACATGTTTTCCAATTTTCCCTTTCGCATATAGCCGATACCAAGCGATATCACCTCGCGATACCAATATCTGATCGATCACTCTTGGGATATACTTCCGGTTCCGTTAAATCGTACAGTCAAATGCGCAAAACATGTCATTTTGAACCTTGTTAAATTCGTAATATCAGTACCTCATACCCGAGCAAATGTGGATTGACCTGATAAAATTTTTTGGAAAATGTCTGTGTCACAATTAAAGGACTTTCTTAGTGAAAGAAATGTTCCCACGACCGATAAACGAAGGAATGAACTCGAAACTCTCGCTACGATAGCCGCGAATGTTTACCCCATGCTGCGTGAGAGAGGAATGCGACCACACGTTTGCCAAGTCGGAACGCGAACAACAGTGTGTGAGGACTTCCGATGGTTCTGTTCATGTCTTAAATTGAAGGATTATGATATGAATGAAGGACTTGAAAAAAGAAATATTATTCGCCAGATTATAATACAGATTTTGACACGATCTACGAGATTTTTAGCGTGCAATGTGTATCGCACTTGCATAAACCGGAAGTTTATCTCCCAAGAATAAAGGGTCAAAAAATTAGAGCGCCACATACGTTCAGATTCGGAGAGCTATGCAATAGGGAGAATTAACAAAAATATCTCCAAATTTAAGGCCTTAAATAGCAATACCCCCCCCCCACTAAAAAAAAATGGAATATCAAATATAAGTCCACAATGTGCAGTGGTTTGCTACATGATTTCACTTTTTTCATTACAGTTTCATTCATATATAGTTTGAACCCATCCCAGGTTACATGACATTTTCTAAATGGATGTCTGCCCCCCCCCCCCCGAAAAAAAAAATGTCATTTTATGTACAAAAGCAATGACTGTCTAAATAAGATTGTAGCTACTCTAAGTCATTAAAACTAGTATAAAGCAAAAAATGTATGAAGAGAATCTAGGACAGTTTTTGCCAAAAATAGTAAAAAAGTAAAAGCAATTTGACGTCTCGTAGTTGGTGGAATGCCTCCGCCCATCATCTTGCAATCTCAACTGGCTCATAGTTATATACATTCAGTTCAAGTTAAAAAAAAAAGCAGTTTAGTGACCTAGACTTAACAACAAATCTAACTAGAAATTTGCTGTGTCCACAGGACACTGATGCCCCCACTTAACGCGATCAGTAAGCATTTCTTATCAAGTTATCATCCAGAAACCAATTCGCATGAGCTGTGACCTTTGACCCATGGACTACGAATTCGAACTTGACCTGTATTTTAGTGTGATCCACCTACACACCAAAATTTATAAAATGTGTCAAATTGTGCAGAAACCAATTAGGGGGATGGACGGATGGACAGCTTAACGCTTAAATAATGCCCCCTCCAGACTTTGCGTACAGTACATGTTTTTGACTCTTCTGGTGTGTGTGTTCTCCTGTGTCTCACCAGAGCATTGTGATAAAGAAATGTCATTTTGCACTGCTGACATTTACAGGGTCTTCACTGGTATGTTTATGCATGTGTTTTATTACACTGCATGAGTGGACATATTTCTTTCCACACATTCAAATGGCTTTTCTCCAGGTTGTGATCTTTTATGTCTACGGTGATAATGATAGCTGAATGTTTTTCCACAATCTGGAGATTTTTTATGGCTTTTCTCTATTGTGTGTTCTCATGTGCTTACTAAGACCACTCTGCTGAGAATGTTTTATCACACTCGCGGCATCCATATGGCTTTTCTCCAGTGTGCATTCTTAAGTGTGTACGAAGATGATTCTGTTGATTGAATGTTTTATGACATGTTTGACATTCATATGGTTTTTCACCAGTGTGCGTTGATTGAGTGTATGCTTTATCACACTCATGACATTTATATGGTTTTTCTCCAGTGTGTGATCGTCTATGTATATTACGGTGATGCTGATGGCTGAATGTTTTTCCATAATCTGGACATTTATATGGCTTTTCTCCAGTGTGTGTTCTCATGTGTCCTTTTAGATTGCATTTATCAGCAAATGCCCTTTCTCACTGCTGACATTCAAATGGTTTTTCTTCAGTGTGCGTTCTCATGTGGGCTTGAAGTTTACCCTGCTTTCTGAATGTTTTTTCACAATCAGGACATTGAAATGGCTTTTCTCCAATGTGTGATCGCCTATGTCTATCAAGACTTTGTTGACGTCCGAAAGTTATTCTACACTCTTGACATTTATATGGCCTTCCTCTAGTGTGTGATCTCTTGTGTCTCTCAAGATGCCACTGACGAATAAATGTTTCACCACAATCTGGACATTTATAAGGCTTTTGTTCATTGTTTCTAGTCACAGCAAAGCTTCGACTGGTGGACACATTTTCACTGTCTGATGGCTTAATCTCAGTGCAAGAGGAAGGACTCCCTATGTATCCTGAATAAATAACAAAAACAAATTAAAACAATAACAATAAAACTAAAACTTGAACGAGATTCTAGACAGGTGATCTGCCATCTGCTCCAATCATTAAGTCATAAAATAATATGAAAACTGATATTGTATGTACTACTTAACCAGCCTAAAACCAGAGATTGGATCATCGTATGCCACTATGCTATTAAGAATTTACAAATGCATACAGCATTAAATGATATTACCGGTATATAACACGTTTTGGAAAAGGTTGATGTTTAATAAATGCATGAATGATATAACTGAAATTGTACACCATTATATTCAATGATATTTTGAAACAAATAACTCACCCAAATGCACATCTTACAGAAAGTACTTTGTTACTAAGGCAGTAAAACAGTCTTTAAGAGAGATCTCTAATACAGTAAACTTCACCCAAGTTGAATCACTGGGGACCACACAAATCACGTCGACTCAGACGAAATTTGAGTTACAGTTTTGTATACGATTCTATGTTAGAGATGAAGAAACACATAACAGGAAATGGATGCTGTCAAAATGATAAAGGCAGAGAGGGAATGGGTAATTTATGATATCTTATGCCGACAGGCAGAGATCAAAAGGTCAACCCATTAAGACCTTCAAGAATGACAGTTGTGGCCACTTTGACCTAGGCGAATAATTTAACATACGTTTGCCCCTGTTGGAACTCGAAAATGTGTTTGAGATAGGCGATATTCGATTTAAAAATTTGACTTAGAAGAAAAAGTTTCCATTGAAAAATCACAGAATAAATTGGGACTCTCAAAAATATTCAACATAGGCAATAATTTGACTTATGCGACATCGAGTTATGAGAAGTCATGTGTAATTCCTTTGGTTATTACAAGTTGTAAGAATTATGGCTGTAGTATGAAAATTAACACAAACCTCTAACTCAGTGTGTACACCCTTGTGTCAATTACATTGCTCTTTTGAGACACAAATACTTAACCACAACCACATCAATTATTGTGTTTCTTGTGTTAGTATTCCAATGCCCTACGTATGATACATGACATCTCTTAGTATTGTGCCTCACTCCCTCTCATAACTGCCTTCTCATGGGCTGAAGTGGGAGTGGGGTGGTGGAATCCACCCCCTACACGTTTTGTGCATTATGTCCGCAACGCACAAAGCTGTCGCCGTGGTGTGTCATGGTTTTTTTCTTTCGACTCTCACGTATCTTTTGAGACACATTTGCGATATCCGGATATGTGGTTCCAAAGTTATGCAACATTTTGTACTTTCACGTCACACCAAAAGCAACTCAAAAACCTGAAATCATGTGTTATTTCAATGCAAATTGTGTTTTCAGCCAAAATTCATAAATGTATGATATTTACTTTTACTGATTGAAATTGAATAAGTTTATGCTGTTTATGATCACAAATGTGTCCGTGACAAATTTTATCTAAAAAACAATAAAAAACAAAAGGTAAAAAAACAAAGAAAACATAAGAAATGTGAAAAAAAAATACATAAGAAATCTATTTTGATTCCAGATAAAAAAATAAATAAATTTGCTAAGAATGCTGAGTGTGACAAGTTCGTGTTTGATTTAATTTATTAATTAATAAATTGGCTTCCGAGTTGACCGCTTGATCAGTTTACAACACCATGGAAGTTCTAATTTTCCATGCAAACACTATCCCGATAACACCACCCAAACATACATACTCTGTCAGAAGTTTTCCAGTCTTGGATGAGGTCAAACAAATTATTCTGCCTCAGTAGCCTTGCTGGATATCTCAGCTACCAGTTGTCAACAGTTACCTCTGTTATCTTGAGCATGGCGCAACAATGACCATATCTAAATGTTCTCGCTGAAAACTTGAGAGGATGCATCCAGAAGGACCTGGGACCGCGTGGAAATCAAATCAGTTGAACTGCTGAACATTTAGGCTTCTCTGGTAGTTTCTCATGTGTTATAGATTAAACATTGTCCCTTAACGCTGTATCACACTGCGACAATTCAAAGTTTTTTCAGTGTTAATCCATGTGCCTACGAAGACTACCTCTTGAGTTGAATGTTACCACACTCTTGACATTCATAGATTCTCCAGGGCTCCCTATGTCATGTAGATTACTGTAAAAGTAAATGCCATTCCACAACTGACATTACTATTGCTGCTCTACGGTTCTATGTGAAACATCCGGAGAAACATTTATCACACTACACCAATGGTTCTCATGTGTGCAATAAGACCACTCTGCTGAACGAAACTTTTATCACAACTATGGCACCCATATGGCTTTTCTCCAGTGTGTGTTCTCATGTGTGCAATAAGACCACTCTGCTGAGCGAAACTTTTATCGCAACTATGGCATCCATATGGCTTTTCTCTAGTGTGTGTTCTCATGTGTGCAATAAGACCACTCTGTTGAGTGAATGCTTTATCACACTTGCTGCATTCATATGGCTTTTCCCTAGTGTGAGTTCTCATATGAGTAAGAAGATTACCCCGCTGAGTGAATGTTTTATCACACTCATCGCATCCATACTGCTTTGCTCCCATGTGCATTCTCATGTGCGTAAGTAGATTACCCTGCTGAGTGAATGTTTTTCCACAATAGGGACATTTAAATGGCTTTTCTCCAATGTGTGATCGCTTATGTCTATCAAGACTTTGTTGACGGCTGAATGTTTTTTCACACTCTTGACATTTATATGGCCTTCCTCTAGTGTGTGATCTCTTGTGTCTCTCAAGATGATACTGACGAGTAAACGTTTCACCACAATCTAGACATTTATAAGGCTTTTGTCCATTGTTTCTAGTCACAGCAAAGCTTCGACTGGTGGACACATTTTCCCTGTCTGATGGCTTAACCTCAGTGCAAGATAAAGAACTCCCTATGTAATATCCTGAATAAAAAAAGCATAAAGAAAAACAAAACTAAAACTTAAACAAGATTCTAGATAAGTGATCTGCCATCTGCTCCAATCATCATGTCATAAGAGAAGATGAAAACTCATTTTGTACTTAACCAATTGACAGCCTAAAACCCGACATTGGATCATCATATGCTTTAGAAAGAATTTACAAACGCATACAAGCATTAAATGAAATAGAAACAAAAATGGATCACTCCATCAATTTGGAAGTGCTTGTTGTGGCCTACATTGTAAAGAAATAAAAGCAGGCAATTTAGAGAATTTTAAGACTGTGTGCTGTTTTGCACCATACTGTAAATATTTCCTGTATCTTTAATTAATATCCCCCACAAGAAATTCACATCTTTTTTTAATATTATGGATAAATAAAAAGGAAGTTACTTGTCATCTTTGCTCTAATAATCTAAACAATGATGGTGAGGATGGAATCATTACAAAGCTGTTAATTATCAAGATGTGAGAAAATTGTTGCATAAACTGACATAAGATTCAAGAAAATATCAACCATAATTCACTGCCATGATGGGTCATCCGTAGATCACGCCTTTGTGGACAAGATGAATGCCCGCTCAAAACGTCTAGCTAATAGTTGATTATTAACAACAATATCTACCCCAATGTTCATTTCTCCATGGATTTCTCACATTTGAATAGGAACGGGGTTACTGTGTTTGCAGAGAAAATAACAATACCTACGACTGGATTAGGAATTGTCACCCAACCAATTACTGGTGGAGATTCAGAGGAGCCGTATTTCCCAAAATGGAGACTCGGAGGCGATTTCTCTACACAGATCAATTCTATTAACTGCATATACTATACAGAAGAAAGTGACGCATACTATTACCTTAAAATTTATATATCAGGCCAATTAGTAGGAAAGGTCTAAAAATTTGTCAGGTCAATATCAATTTGTTACCAGCCAAGATAGATGATCTAGAATATACACTGAATAATCATTCACTATTATTGCTGGGCCTCTACTCAATATGTTGGCCAAATAAGTACAAGGCGATATCCATAATGTTATCCATATTCGCACAGAGTCATTTTAATCAGCATCGGAAATAACTGGGGCAAAGGACGATTATACCCTTGGCAGAGCCCAAATAGCCCCATAAAGTCCCCAAAACCCAATTCTTTGGGGTGACCATTTTCTTCAGAGTCGCCTCATCTTTGCTATGAAAATTTCTATAATTTAATTATTACTGCAGTGAAACAAAAATGAAATATATGGATGCTTTTATGAATGAAACTCTAAAACATTGGCAATCTTTCATTGCATTCTTCAAAGTCAGTGTCAAATTGAGTGGGATGTTGTACTAAACACGATTGTACTGGTCTCCCAACTAGATGACCATCGCGGATAAGTTTGTGAAGGATTGAAAAAAAAATAATACCAATGCTTCAGAGAAATATGTCTGAGAATAGCAGGAAAGGTAAACAGAATGTTTAATCACATTTCCATGAATAAGAGCAGTAACGATATGGCAACCACCTGTTGTCAAAGATCATCTGATAGCTTTGCCCAGTCCCACATATGTTGCACGGATTTCAAAGTCTAACTTACAATATTTTTGGTAAATTTCTGCACTTGAAAATGATTAATCAAACTGCAAACATGTCAAGGAGGGTTAAAAATATGTTATTTGTGATAGTGTGAGTAATTTTTTTTTATTATTTTTTTTTAGAGAGATATATTAAAAGTGGCAAATTTAGAGCAGTTGGAAGCATGACCTCCTAAGGCAGTCAGTCATTGAGTATTACTGTCCCTAGTGTTCTTTTGTAGACAATTATATGCAATACAGAGTACTGATTTTACAGAACTGAGTGGGCATGGTAATGAGTTAGCGGTTGAGTAAATATGAACATGAATGCAATGGCTGTGCATAACGAGAGGGGTTTTTTTGCCTGTCTTTATATCACTGGCCAGGAGAATTTAGTTTTTCAGAAAAGGACAACAATTTATTCTGGTACATTTTCTAGTTATATTATGAATCCTCTTTTATGGGGATCTGGCACCCTTTCATCTGGCTCCCTAGTACAACCATTTCAGGGAGTGAACGGTGCCGGATTGAAACTGATATTGGAATTGGTTGCCTGATAAGTAGGCAGAGCTCACAACTTCTTTGTGGTACTGTGTCATACTACAGGATACTGTATGACTACTGCATCTTAGTGGCTTGCAACTGTGTGATTTGTGAATTATGCTTGCTTCTCGTACCACTGTTGTCCATTATATTTCATTGCTGACTAAATCATACACTCCTGCTCCATTTTGAATAACAATTCATGTCTTGCTTATTTATTTCAAAGATCTGGCAGTAAGCCCTATCTTTTCTACTTTTAATTTACTTTGCACGACTGCATCGAAGAGTCAAAGAAGACATCAGAATAAAATAACAATTAACATGAGCTTCAAAACAGTGAATACAATGTTTTGAGTTTAAAAAAATCTGAGGTACATGACTCCCCATACTAACAGTGTTTCTGAAAAGGTCTAAAAATGAAGCCCTGAAAAAATTGAAGTTAAAAATGATCATTATGTGCCTTTAAAAAAGTGAAAATCATTGAGCAACCATTCCATATTTCCCTCATAGACTGCTCACTCTTGTGTTGCAGAATTTCCGTCCGCTGATAATTGATGTGCCAATTTTTATCTGTAAATATTTTGCGAGTGTTTATTCAAACTGTCACAAATATCAGATAGCAAAGTTTGACAAGTTTTTAAATGGGGCTGCAACAATGTTTTATAGTGTCTTTACCTGATCTATTGTGTATTTGAAAACTTGATTGTTACATTAAATGACCACTGGTTTTAATTTACATGCATTTTTGCTGGGCTGAAAATAACACTTGTGATGTACTAAACACCACTATTCAAGACAATTACTTACTTCCATATGTGATCTTTTCATCTTGAATTTAGAAGTACACTGTGGTAACCTAGCTGAAGCACGGCTTATGAGCAAGACCAATGTCGGCTTATGTGTGGGTATTTGTAAGTAACATTAGTCTGAAAACACAATAACCTGGAAACAGTTTAATTACTGTTAAATTTTTGGGTTTTGTTTGATGCTCTGGCCTTTAAGGAATAAGGTATGTGGTGCGCTCAAACCCGACACAGCAATTAGCGACAAGCTGAAATCAGTCAAACAATAACCCTGTGTCCTTTGACTTTTCACTTCTAGAATCTACTCAGTTCATACATGCATCCTTTCCTGACCAAAATTTGATGAAAACTTTGGAGCAGAAACATGAAAATAATCTTGGTCTTAGAGAAATGGACTGACGTACAGACAGACAAACATAACCAAACACTGCTATGCTAGTCCCCAATCTTATCAGGTTACAATTAAAAGTGAGTCAGTTCGTTCAGACATCTGTGAGCCGAACGAAACAAGGGGTTAACGGAATGAACGATCATGATCCGGTTCAACCAATTTGAACAAAGGAGTACATTAGAAATTGGCTCAGTGCTTTTCTGGCCAGACACAACAGCGGAATAATAAACTTACCAGTATCACTGTACTGGATATTATTCGCCTCTAAATTGATGATTAACACCTGTTGTGAGCTGTAAACCACTTCACTCTCCAATACTTTTCTCTTTACCCACAAGTTATGACCTTTCTGACTGCGTGCCTGGGCCATTGGCGCAAGGCAGTAAATAAACACATTAAGCACTATTTTTCCCCAGCCTTTTGTTTGCACTACAAAGCACCACACTTAGTGTTAGTAGTGAATACTGATGGTCCATCATAATTCATATCACAACAATAGTTTGAACTGGTTCGGCAATGGTTTGAACTGGTTCATGACCTTGAGGTTCACGGTTTGAGAACAAGCCGACATAAATCACCTTTAGTTATAATACTATTAACTTACCAACATTTGAGTTATGTCCTGTCTCAACTTCAGGCATCGGCAGTTCTGAATCATTGGTTGACGTGTCCTGAACAATCATGGCACTTGCTGATTCCATCATCTCTGGTTGGGTATGTGAAATTTTGGTCACTGCAACATTATCACCTGGATTTGTAAATGATACAGTAAATGTATGTGCAAGTTAGTTTCTCTTCAATACAGGTGACGTTATAACAAAGTTACATATAAGTTTGGGACCTAAATTCCTACTTCTACCTCAGTATAGAGAATGCAGCTGGTGGTGTAGCCTGTCTCGAATGTATGGTAAAAGATACATAATCGATATTAGTCAAATGCAACAGATTGTAATTAATACTAAATGAGAAGGATCCCACAGAGATTTTGTTGCCCAGGGATCTGCACATGTACCAACAACTAGTGCAAGTAAGGATGTGACCTTGACCTTTGACCTTTCAACCTCCAAATCTTATCAGCTTATTGTTGCCTTATAACACATACTTCACCCAAGTTTCATCAAAATGGGACAAGCCATTCTTAAGTTATTAAGGTAACGAGCCCAAATCAGACATGTTTCGGGCCCTGTGACCTTTGACCTTTCAACCCCAAAATCTAATTCATTGTGGCCTCATGGTACAACTTAGTCCTAGTTACATCAAAATCCGATCAAATGGTCTTCATTAAGTTATCGCAGTTACGAGAACCGGTAACGGACAGACGGACGGGCAACCCGAAAACATAATGCCTCTGGCAACTG
>JZLH01S0099361.1:0-15835 GCA_001188425.1 Eucidaris tribuloides
AATTTGAGAGTACTTTTTCCAGAAGCATAAAGTCAAGAAAAGTCGGGGAATTCATCAATTTCTTTTAGAAAGTCGGGGAAAATCATTTATTAAAGATATTTTTAAAATAACTCTTGATTAGGAGCTTCGTAGAATCGTAGCATTGCGATGATATATTTTTACACACTTTGAAAATGTAAAAACAGTTATGGAAATTAACAGTTTTTTGCTCTGGAAAGTCAGGAAAATTTGAGAATGTGTTTAGTGTACGAACCCAGTAACAAAAAGTCTAGCATTCCTATTCTTGAAAAAGACATCCTAATTGAGTAGGGAAGTATGAATTTGTTTTGTTTTTTTTCTCACTTTTTTGATCACTATTTGAACGGTGCGGACTGAACCCGAATGCAGAGCAGGTCACCACCCGAGATCGGTTGAGAGATTTGATAGGATCCAGTCATTCACGCATCTGCTAAGCAGGAACGCATTGGGATGGACTCCTAAACTACATCCAAACAACCTATGAGCAAATGAGAATATATCGTCTGCAAAAGCGCATTTCATCAATTTACTATATTAACCGAGAGAACGCACCAGCAACATACAGCGTAAGTTATAGAAATAAAGAGGCATGAGAGCCTATTGTGACAATTATGGTATATGGTGATAAATACAGCCTAAATAAGGGCTATTGTGTGACATCACACTTAGCCAGAGGCCCTATAAAATTAGTTAACTTTGTGTTTCTTTTACCTGTCTTCGCAAGCCTTGTCTTAAGTAAACTAGCAGAAACAGTCATAAGGGCGGGAGGACTATCGATCTCAAACAGCTGCATACATGACATACTGCGGCGTGACTAACACACGTGGTGGCATGCATTGCTCATGCCTTGGTCAGTTTCAGCAATGTGTATGTGCAATCTGATGTGGTTGCAAAACTCAAATTGTTTTTCTAACTTTATGCCTGTCTAGTTGCCGGTGCCTTCTCCCTTTAAAAGGGCAGTGACAGATTGGGAAAACAAAAATGCCATTGAACCAAACTGGTTGAAAGATATATCAATGGATACACCAGCTGGATTGTATATCCTGCGCTGGAAGAATTTATCTTGAATTGTTTACTTAAAGCCGAAGCAAGCTGTGAACATAGTTTCTCTCGTGCCCCGATGAAAATACCTCCCATAGAACCCTACATTACAGATTCGTCTGTCACAGGCATACAATGGAATTTATTTCTAGAACAAGTCAACCTTTCACTACCAAATGGTATCCTTGCACAGGTTTACTTGATTCTAGAATAGTTTCCCCCAAGTTGATTTGCTACGCCCCATCATGTCACTTACTTTAATTCTCGAGAGTAGATAGTGGCCATTCGTTCATCCTCAAGAATTTTATCAGAAGTCAATCAAACAGTGTAAGGAATTTATGAGCAGAAGTTCCAATAAATTTGTTAAACATAATAATTGAAAATTAAACTAGCATTAATGTAGAAGGAAAATATTCGAATTTATTATTTGCACTGAATTGATATATGATGTAATCATTGCTATGTGAAAAGCAAATTTAAGCTCATTTAAGTGAATGAAATCATTAATAACTTTAAATTCCTGAATACCACTATGAAATGTTGAAACACACAAATAAATGGTCTTGTCAGCAATAGTGAGACATACTAGCAGCAGGATCTAATTTTCCCAAACCACTGACCATCCAGAATATACTGCCTATTTATAATTCTTCAGTCGCATTATATACATTGTGTAAATAGTTATACAGTACAGTAGATTTTGTTTTTTCACTTGTAATCAGCGCTAGTTGTAAACAATGTGTGGGATTGCAGTAATGTCACACATAATAAGCATAACACACATTATTAATGTTGCATGATTTAATGTCATGGGTAGTAGTTTGATCCCTCTAATCACGATTTATGAGCCTGAACAATTATTTAGGGTGTGGGGGTGTTTGATTCCTACTGGAAATGGGGCATGCATCTAATATCCTGATTCCACTCTCAAATGCAAGTCACTCAGTGTTTTCAATCACATCAGATTGGGAGGGGAGTTGCAGGTGCTCGACACCCCCCCCCCCCCCATGAAATTCTTATGGTAAGAGAGGCTTATTTTGATTTTAAATTTAAGTGTATGTTCACCTCAGATTCCCAACTGATTTCGCTCATTCGTTTCTGCCCCCCCCCCCAATGATTTGGTTTATTCACTTTTATTTGACCCCCCCCCAATAATTTGCATATTATGCCACTGGTTGCAATTATCTGCCCTAGTACAGTCACACAAATAGATATATGATAAACCAATTTCAGAACTTGTTGCATATTACAGTGTATTCCATAATCCTGTATTGATTTCAATATACCGTAACATCCCAAGGGGGGGGGGGGGCACTCGACTTACAAAGTGGATACCTATGTGCCGCACCGACAATCGAAATCGGGGGCTCTGCGAACTGGGCTGGTGAGCGAAAAATGGGGTCTCTGGAACTGGAGCTAAGGCTTCAGAAAACTCAAATGCTATTGCTCTGGAACTGCATCGCGGCCGAAGTTTCCGGCGCGCCATGCTGAAAAGGCAATTGCTCTGGCTCGGCCGCCGCCCTTTGCCCAAGATTTCTCATTCTTAGCGAAAAAATCAGAAGCGAAATGGCAAATTTGGGGCGTCTCTGCGAACTGGAAAAATCAAAATTTGTCTGTGACTTCGTGAAAATGAATGCTCTGGAATGGAAATTTGGGCTGAAAATGGGTCTCAACCGCCGGCACATACGTATCACACAATTTATTAAGTGCCCCCCCCCCCCCCCCCCGGCGTAACATGCAATCTAACATACCCTAAGCCAAGATTTCTCATTCTTAGTTGTCTCCAACGGGTTAATATTGAAAGAAGTGAAATATCCATCACCCTACAGTGTATACCATCGTGAAAATACTTTTAATTTTTGTTATCTTTCAAAACTGGTAACCTTCACATGAAGACTGGGGCGTAATTGGGGGTTAATATTCAAGTATTTTTTTTAAAGTGTCTAACATGAAAAAATATCAACATGTTGTTGTTTCTTTGCATAAGCACTGCTTCCGTATTATTGAGATGAATAATAGGTTCAGTTATCACATCATGCTTCTGCAAAACATATTTAAATTTATCTAGAATCTTTCTAACTGTCAGCACACAATGATCAGTCTAACATCGTTGCTTTGATTTTTTTTTAAATACACTGCTATGTTCTGCCATCAAAATAAAAAAAAATTAAAAAAAATCATGCTGGCTTAATGATGATTAAGACACAACATGTGGAGTTGTTGTAATGATCGGGCCTAGAAATCCTTGAAATTAGTCACCTCTGTTGAATCATTCGCATACTTTATGTTAAAGGAATAACAAGGTAAAGCTGGCCTGGTATAATCCAATGAACCAAGCTCACAGCCCAAGCATCTGCGGTGGGAGAGTTATGTAATATTTACTCCATGAAATTCTCTTTAGTTCATATAATCATCACAGTCATTTTGCTACCGTAGAATTTCGTTGGGGTTGGGGCGTCATGCCCCACCCCTCCCCTGCCAGGCTTTTCCCTAAGCCTCTCCCCATCCCCCAAGCATGTATAGAGAGATAATTGCCAATATTTATGCCGCTAAAATTCTCCCTGCTTCATAAATCATCACAGTTTTGATGACATAAATGGTACCCTGGCGGTACCAAGTAGAAATCGCCATTTGGTGTTGGGTACAAAACTGGTCAGTTATGTTTGCCAGTGTGCTTGATTCAATGCTCAAAGCTCTTTTTGCACAAAGTATATATGATGCGTATACAGACACTCAAAGGGCTTAAAATAACAATTCAGCCTCATTTTCACCCCATTCTTGTTTTGATGTCT
This sequence comes from Eucidaris tribuloides, assembly GCA_001188425.1. NCBI lineage: Eukaryota > Metazoa > Echinodermata > Echinoidea > Cidaroida > Cidaridae > Eucidaris > Eucidaris tribuloides. Next base: position 3,852 of record JZLH01S0099361.1, read on the forward strand.
TTCTGTTGTGCACTGGCACGGCCTCAGCATCATAACTGAAGACAATAGTTTTTATGGACACAAGAGGGTGCTACACAATGCGGTACATCGGGGTACAATGATGTAGCGCATGGTGCATCATTTCCTGTTGGAATTTTATTTGAGGGTCATTACCCCCAGGGCCCCCTTCCAATACTTTTGTGTTTTTCTGCAATAAAATAATTCATAATAAATCAATGTGGCAGAGATAATGTTGGAATGGTGCTCTAAGAGTTAAAGGCAAGGTTCACCCCGACGTTGAGTTGGTTTTGATAAAGGTGGAACAATGAGAGAAACATATTAATGAAATGTTTGGCAAAAATCCACCAAAGAATAGCAGAGTTATAAACTTTCAAAGTTTAAATTTGTGACATCACATGTGAGCAGCTCCCCCGTTATCATTAATATAAATTCCATAAAGTACCATTTTCTCAGAAAATTGAAAGTGATGTTACCTGTGTATTCAATATATAATTAGAAACATTATTTCATATATGCTTCTATAAAAAAAAATCAATTATCATAAACCAATAAAAAGTGGCAATTTATTGAATTAGTATTGCATGACATATGGGGAGCTGCTTGTATGTGACGTCACAAAATGAAAACTTTGAAACTTTGTAACTCGTTATTCTTTGGTGGATTTTTGCCAAACTTTCATGAATGTTTCTCTCATTGTTCTGCTTTCATTAAAACCAACTTGACTTCAGGGTGGACCTTGCCTTTAATGGTACTTTTATCTGTCATAAGATATGACAGGTGGTCAGTCTTAACAGTGCTCCATTTATTTTGGTTTTCTAGGTATGGCAGTGTTCCAGACTACTTGGAGTCCATTGGATTCACACGGGATGAACAGCATCAGCTGCAGAAAAATCTCCAAGGCGACACTAGTAAAAGCCAGCTGCCAGATAGTGATGTGGTTAAGACCAGGAGTCCGGAGACTAAGGACCAAGAACACACATAACAAGGAAGGTTCCATTTGTTTAAGCATTGTGTCTCGAGACCAAGACCAAGAAACCTGATCTGAAGACTGGTTTCGACTATAACACTGAATTTTTAGACATTGAAGGCAGGGCATCTCTTTCAGACTTGCCAGTTTAGTGTTTTTCATGTCTAAAACACCAAATTTGGCATTTTTTTTCCATTTCATTTGGCCGACAAAACTTAAAGTGCCCACCAAATGTCTTTTTGGCGTTTTGCAATGGCATACGTGAAAAAATACATAATTTCAGTAAAATAGGTAGCACAATTATGTGTCTCATATCTTGAAGTGGCTGCTGCACCTCCTTGTTTGTTCAGTGTTGCCAACTCAAATAAATGCCAATCCGCAGCAAAAAGTCCTTCAAGCCGCGGCACAGGGTCCAAATACAACAGTGTGTATGTATATGTGCAAAATCTGGCTGCATGTTAACCGCGACACTCAAATTTTAGGCTGCGGCAAAGGTTTTATAAATTGATTACAACATCATTTCTAACTATATGTACAGTATGCTACCCATAAAATGCATCAGAGGCAAATTTGGAGTTTATTCACAGAATTTGGCAAGTAATTTGGTGTTTTGAGAATTAGACAAAATGGCATCCAGGGTCATTACCCTGATCTCTTTGCATGCCTAAAAATTAACATTGTGTACATACACTGGTGTATCTGTAGAAGACAATACCAGAACCTTTAGAAAAGTTATAGTATGGGAGCTGTAGAAATTCAGTTTGGTTGGAATTGTAGTGGCCATTTTGAAATGAATCAAATCAAAGTGACAACAATTCCTGGTCAACTTTTACACGATATTTATGTACAATTTACAAATGTGTACCATGTTCATTCATGAACATGACAATATTGACGCATTAGTCTCCAGGGCTTGACCTTAAGTTTTTTTCTGGTGGCCAGCCGGGCCACCTGAGTATGATTTTTTTCCAATTTCATGTGGCCAAAATGTTGCATTAAAAAAACGCGAATTTGAAACATTGATTTAACTCGACATTTGAATATAATTATACTCGTGTTCTGCCCATCATCACCATCTCCATTTCTTTGGTAATAAAATGTTCTTGATCATGTTCATTAAAGGGAGATATTGATTGAGCACTCTGGAAAAGGGTGAACCCTTCAGTTTTGTGCCCGTTGCACCGTGTTTATTTGTGAGTGCAAATCATAAAATCATGCGCTAGCTATCACGTTTGCATTTTTTTATGAAGTCGCTCAGGTTGTACTTTATTCTAGCTACAAATCGTGTGATAATTCCTAGTGGCCAGCCGGGCAACATGATATGGCTTATTTTTCAGGTGGCCCGACAGGATTTTTAGTGGCCAATGGCACCCTGGCCACCGCTAATTTCAAGCCCTGGTCTCTTGCAGATTACTGCAATAATACTACTGACCTGACTCCGTTCAGTGAACTTCAACTAATAATACTGTTTCATGCTTTTTCAAATTCTAGGTAATTAATAATCTTCAGATTACACAGACACATCCTTCATAAAGGGCCTGATGGCCTAAGTGATGTTTTCTTGTGCTACTGGAGGGATGCAAAAGAAATGCCCTGCCTTTGAAATAAATACAACACATTAGAGATGAGTAGAATAAACTGTAGATAATATTCATGGTGGTGGGTATTTCAAAGGTGACTGAAAAAATGACATTTTGGACAAAGCTGTTCAACCCGGTCTTGTGTCTTGAAAGCAGCAGTATAAAAAAGTGCAAAGATTCTTTGGCTATGATGTGGTTCTACCAAGCCCCAGTACATTGCACACTCAGAGATGATAGGCTTCTACAGAAACCCAGAAAATGTGAAAAAGACTTTACAGTCAAATATTGGGTAACAAATTGCCTATTGCATCAGCAGATACAAGTTGAGAAGTTTTGTCATTTTGTCATTTGGGGGGTCAAATTTAGATTTGAAATAATGTGAGTGCAGTTGTGCCATACACATCAAAGAACAGTAAGATACTGGTCAGGTACATGTATGTCTTTCACTGTATGTTACATTTTCAAGTAAATGTATGATGGCCGTGAGATCTACCTCGTTACTAATCTGTTATATATTTACATACAGTATATGTAAATATATAATTCACATATCATATGTGATACGTAAATCTGTTGCTTTGTAGACCAAATGAATTCTGTACAGTTTGTGTAATAGTAACAATGCCCACCCAGGAGAGCAGGGATGTAGTCGAGGCCAGATTTTGCCGGCCTTGGCCTTGGTCTCGGACCGAGTCACGTGTACATATACAAAGTCTATGGGAACAATATTTTTCCAGCGGCCTCGTGACTCGGAATGGTCGGCCTCGACTACATCCCTGCAGGAGAGTGACCTACTGTATCATGCAATTATTTGGGAAGAGGATGAATAGATATTATCCAATATCAGTAGAAATATGTGAAAAATATCCATTATGTTGACAGCAGAGTGCTAAACAAGTATGTAAAAGCTGCATAATCATTTATCAGATTCAGTATTAACTTTTTCGTCCAAAAGATTTGTACCTTTTTTTATCCATCTGATATACCACCTGTTATTTGACAATTAAAGGTACATGGTCAGGTGGTCAGAAACACAACATTCCCAATCCAAAACATGCTACAACCAGCAAAATACAGTGCTGTAGCACAAACCTTTTAAAGGAATATATGGATATCCTGCCAGCCTTGAGTGTCATTAAGTTTCACGTTTATCATTCAGCAGTGACAGTATCTTTACACAAACAAACAAGACATGGTGACCAGGTACCTTTAATGACTGATGCTGTAGGCTTATATGAATACACGTGTCTACAATCTGAAATCTAGAAAAAGCTCTCCCCAATTGCTAGTACAAAGCAGGGTAGGAATTAATTTTTATTTTTTAAGGGCGATTTTTAAATGAGCCTTGGGGCTATTCTTGAATTTTTGGGGCTATAACGCACGTGAACAAGCACGCAAAAGCGGTTTCTGAGCGATAATTTAAAGAAACCTGAACAGTTTTTCAACAGATTTTTCAATGATATGTTTGATAAAAAGAAGAAACTAGTTGCCCCAAAGAATTGGTTTTTAAGGATTTTAAGGGGCGATTTGGACTCCGCCGAGGGCGAAATCGTTGTCGCCCTGGGGTATTTCCTACGCTGGTACACAGATACAAAAATAATAAATAATGTAGGCATATTGTGTTTTATTGCCATGTATTTATTACACAAGTTTATACAGATATATATCTGATCTTACAAATTAATATTATATTTCAGTATGTTATAAGGAACAAGTGCAAGGTATTAGTTGGTTAGACAGATTAGCATATTTGTTTATTTGGTTAAGTAATGTGACTGACATTTTGTGATTATTAATGTTAAAATACAAATAGAAGCAATAGATTTGATGTGTAATGGCATTGGGAAATCGTGAAAGTAAATGGTATGTGTGTTTTTATTAATAGAATAGTTAATATATCATGATTTTAGTAAATAGTAATTGAAAGTGATATTTACACCAAAAAATTCAATGTGGTACACTGTGGTATATTATTTATATATTTTGAATTTTGTGATCAAGAATATTTTATTGAAATAATCGTTTTGTGATACAGATGTTTAAAAAATGTAATAACATTATTCTAAGAGTTTTACAACTCAAATTGTGAAGTTGATTATATAGTTAATCAAGTTTTGTAATTGGTCTAATATTTATATTTTTCATTGGTAATAAATGTAGCTATTTCATAATGATAATTGAGCAACTCAGCTCAAAGTGTACAATATACATGTATAGTGTCTGATCATTATTATTTGGTGGTAATATCAAGTTTTACAACTGCAATTGGTGTGATAAATTATTGAACTATTTTGTGAGAAGCTGTTATTGTGAAAATGTAAGTATAGACATTTATACTGTTCTTTATTTTGTGCCTATTCAAAAACTTGTTTTTCTTCCTTTTTTCAAATTTATTTCTGTTATTTACTGAGATGGAATTTGGTAGCATCAGTAGTTATATACTGTACATACTATGTGATTGTCTTATCTATTTATCATTCCAGGTAAGTTAATTTACCAGTAGTTTGTAGATACTTCAAACCATAGTTTAGTCACAGGTTTGCTATTTGCAGCTTAATTAGCTTTTGTAATCATCCTAAATATTAAAGAGCTGTCCCAAATCTGACAAAACAGAGCATGCTTTTTACCTGTTCTCAATTTACTGTAACAACTTCATAAATAACATTTTAGAATTAATTTGTGCAAGTTACAGTTTTTCACATCATCAGATAATTTCAAGCTTGCTTTGTATGATTTATGAACAGCCTGTATTGCTGGCTATAGAAGTGATAAAAATGCTCGACCTCAACTATTGTTAATTTTGTAAAAGAGATGTTTGCATAAAATTTGTTTGTCTAATGTGACATACATGGGTTTCTGGAAAATAATCTGCTCTTTTTGTTAAATTGATTTCTCTACGACTGGAGGATTGAGGTAAACAAAAGGAACTGTCTAGAAACAAAGACTTATGAGACATTTGAGTTTAACTTTTGTAGCACTGGAACATCAAGCTGCTTATGTAGCATATTTACTGTCAAAATTTGACTTTGTTAAATCAAAATTAAACATTCCTTGACTTAGCCCTCTGATTATTTCTTATTTCATGGCACTGCCTTTTCCACAGCATTGACCAAATTTTTGTATACATTTAAGGTTCAAAGTGTGCATGAGTAGTCATAATTTTGCATTTGATTTTTTTTTCATACATGCATACGTGAGTGAAAAATTATCCAACCTCGGCAAATTGGTAATTTGTTTTATGTGTTGTCATGAAAAGACCTTCGTGGCGTTAGAAATATCAAGCCCATGCATCACACTTGACTGCCGAAATTGAAATCTTACCAAGTTTGATGGAATATTTTGAAAGATAAACTCTTGTACAGGTATTCTTATGCTACACTTGTTGAGAATTGTTACATGGTCTTTGCTACTTTAATGTCAGATTGTTTTTGTTGAGAGAGATGGATGGGCCCAAAAAGCTGTTTACAGTCAGATGTGACACAGTTGAGGAGGAATTTATAGAGGCTTGAAGGTTTCAACCTTGGAATTGATATATAACTATCCATATGATATTACTGTCATAATATTTATCAGTTGTGTAACATTTTACCCATAATGCTCCACTTTTCATCTGGTCAGCTCCACTCCCTCCCTAAAAATTTTGAGTGTCAAAATTAAATATCCTCCATAATCTACCAAATTATTTAACTTTTGGTACTTTTGTGTATAATTTTAATTCTTTTTTCAAACTTTTTATAGTGCCCCCGACTAAAAGCCAAATATATCAATGTAAAAGTCAATATATATTTGTCATATTATAAAGTAACACTATGTCAGTCGTACTGAAATGAGAGCTTCGAATATGTGCAATGACCATTTCTTGCTTGTCGCAACTAATTTAACTCTCAGTGTTATGTAGAAAATATATTGTGAGGGTGCAACATTCTCAGTGCATAAAGTTTATCACAAATATGTAAATTTACTAAAATATAAACAAGAGCCCCGGGGGGCACGACGCTCACCTGAGGTCTCGCAAACTCTCTGTGGTACCCATAGAAAAAACATCAGTTATACATATAGTTTTGCCCCTTGGAGCCTGATATCTAGGCACCAACGTAGCCAAATGAACCAGTTGAAAAACTTTGCATCCCCTTGCCATATAGCTGATTTTGCCAACTTAAATTAATTCTAACATCTGTTTTTATAAAAACAAGGCATACCCTAGTATCTTCACATTTGACCTTTGACCTACTTATGTGACCTTGACCCCAATTTAACATTGGATCACTATACATGTAGGATCACAAATGGGCCAATACCAACCAAAGAAGAAATTTTCAGGTATATTCTATCATTTGACTTCATTTGACCTTTGACCTACATATGTGACCTTTGACCCCCAAATAATATTGAGGTCCCTGTTATGCATCTACCACCCAAGTTTGGTTACAAATGGGCTTGTGGTTTGAAAGTTACCTGATTGGGGCCCTTATGGGCCCTGCCCCCTGGGCCCCCAGCGGGGCCTTTTGTACCATTCCAGGAACCCTCTATCCCCTCCCCCTGAGGATCATTCCCACCAAGTTTGGTCTAAATCCATTGATGTGAATATGAATTATTCCCATAGGGCCCCATCCCAAATTTTGCCCCCCTTAGGGGCCAAACAGGGCCACCCTGGGCATTGTCATGAGGAACATTAATTCAGCACATATAGAGGTATCTACACACAAAGTGGCTTCTCTAACCTATATCTGGATCTAGAGAAGAAGATGTTTGAAAACTACCTACTTTTGGCCCTTTCGGGCCCTGCCCCTGGGCCCCCAGGGGGGCCAGGTGTACCATTTGAGGACCCTTGAATCCCCACCCCCTAAGGATCATTCCTGCCAAGTCTGGGCCAAATCCAATTATGCATTTTGAAGAAGAAGCTGAAAATGTGTAAAAGTTGACGCACGACGCACGACGGACGAAAAGCGATCGCAATAGCTCAGGTGAGCTAATAAAAACCTAGACTCGTCCACTAAAATTAAATTGTTACGTTCCATCTTGTGAAACAGAGAAAAAGTTGACACATTTTTAATGGCAGGTCTGTAAAATATTATATTGCGTTTATAATTGGCCCCGCTCCTTTAATCCGTCTTGTTCTGCACTTTACTTAAAGGCAAGGTCCACCCTGACGTCAAGTTGGTTTTAATAAAAGCAGAACAATGAGAGAAACATTAATGAAAGTGTGGTGAAAATCCACCAAAGAATAGCGGAGTTATGGACTTTCAAATTTTTAAATTTGTGACGTCACATGCGAGCAGCTCCCCATTATGTAATATAAATTCCATAAAATGCCATTTTCTCTGAAAATTGAAAATAATGTTACCTGTGCATTCAATATATAATTGGAAACATTATTTCATACATGCTTCTATGAAAAAAAAAAATCAGTTATCATGTACCAATAAAAAGTGGCAATTATTGAATTAATATTACACGACATATGGGGAGCTGCTCGTATGTGACGGCACAAAATAAAAACTTCGAAAGTTCATAATCTCCGCTTATTCTTTTGTTGGATTTTGCAATTGGTCATTTTCAAACAATCATTTTCGACAATTTGAGTGTCTTAAGGGCTCATATCTCCCACTGTGAGGTTATGAATGGATGATGGGACTACCATATTAGATATAATGTAGGACTGGCATGTGTCACTACCAGTTTGATTTGAATTCTACAATTGGACAAATAATTATGATTAAAAAACGGTGCATGAGTGACATGACAAATTTTGGACATAGTTCTCCAAGAGTACCACGAGTCCAAAACATGTGCATAATTAGATTACCTATATAACATCTGTAGTCACAATCAACCATTCCCTCTCTCTGGCAAATGGTCCCCCCTTACATGCCGTGAGTGACACGACAAAATGCAAAAATATCCACATTAACATTAATTACCCTTGTACTAAATTCACTGTGTTACAACATATAATAAATTATTTTATGTAATTTTCATGGAAAACTATCATCCAAGATATCTAGTTTCAAATAATATTGAAGCCTATTGATTTCCTGCAAGTTTTAATTTTCACCCTCATGTCCACTTTTGTTTGAAAATGGCCAATTGTTCTGCTTTTATCAAAATCAACTTGATGTCAGGGTGGAGCTTGCCTTTAAATACAAGTAGCTGGGGATGTATGAATTTAGCATTTTGGCTTTTATGCATAGGGGTTTATGTTGGGATATACAATAAAATCTACCATTGTTAAAATTCTATAAGTATCTATGAAGTGAGATTCAATGTGACCTAATTTTCAGTTAACTAAAGATTGCAGCACTATCTAGAATGACCTTTTTCTGAATAAACAATGTTGAGTACAATTGTGTCAATTATGAACTAAATATGTGACAGGTTGCATTCCAAGTGTAGCATTTTGTTTGTACAGTCAAGCATAACCTCGGTAAATATATATGGGTCATTTATCACGGGAGATTGTTAAAGCCCAAGTATAGTTTTGGTAAATGGTGAAGAATGAAATTTTTTGCTACTATATTTTTATAGATCTATAGCATCTACGGTATACGAATGCCCTGAAAATCACACTCTAAAATGCTTCTATTTTAAAGAAATTGATAAAAATAAATGAGATGTTGTCTACCCCCCCCCCCCACCTGTTTTGCTGTAGGAAAAGTACATACTGCTACCTGCTCTACAATAATTAAAAACATCACTTTTTGTCACAATAAATATTTCTCAGGTTTGATGTTGCTTTCTGATGTCTGAGGTGACAACAAAATAATTTTTGAAAGACTGATGGAAAAAGTTGTACAGTGCACTCCTGTTATAACGCACATGGTGAAACGAAATTCCTGTTACAATGAAGTAGAAATTAAGGTCTCAAAATTATTATCTCTATATCGTTGGTGATTTCACGTACTGGCGAATGTACATAGGTTTGTAGGTACATGTACAAGATTCGCCGGTACGTAATGTCACGTTTTATCTTTATATACTTTCACTATTTGGTTATAACAAAATTTCGATACAACGAAAGAGAACTGCCGGTCCTGAGGACTTATAACTTACAGGAGTCGCCTGTATTTTTGACCAAAACTAAACTTGGGCTCTAATATTTCTTTGCCCATTTTGATTATGTGACGTGAGTAAGTTATGGAAAAATGTTCAGATTTACTCAGATATACAGATCTTTAAGTTGCAGTGGAACTGCCCTTCAACACAATAATTATGACAAATGAATGTAAAGAACATGTTATTACTTCAGTGTACTTCATGTACAATATAATTTTATTTAAACAAGCAAATCATGAATATACAAGTTTTGTACACAAATTCTCATGCATTCTCTTTACATCATGTATATGTTACATTAATTCATGTTATCAGTCAGGAATTTTGGTTGTTAACTTTTATGCTGCAGTTATGGTTTCTTTATATACTTGGTAAATTACCAGATTTGTTATTGGTGCACTGGAAATAAAGTGTTTTTACTCAAATTATGGAACATGACACCTGAACCTCCCTAAAAAATGTGAAGGTGTCTGTCATGTAATTCTTTATGTTGCAACATACATATCCCACTTGACCTGTCAGTATATTATGCCCAATTATGAGCACAAGTACAGTAAAATCATATATGGAAGATAGAGATAGAGCTAAAGCATTTTATCTGACTCGCATGCAAGTATAAGAAATTGCTCAAGAAATCAACTTTATCTGTTGAAAACCCTTGTGCACTAACATCAAGCTGTGTGCACTTTCTCAAAGATGCTAACAATCAAACACAAAAACTCCTATTGTCCGAGGAGTTTGTTTCACTATTGAGCAATGTAGTCACTATGCAAGTTCAATTGATTTCTTGAGGGAATTCTTATGCCTGCATATTAAGTCCAAGAGTGCAGGTCAAAACTTCAAAACCTGTGTTAAAATTTATCTATTCTAGGCTATCAACAAGTATTATGGTACATGTATGCAGGTTGCAGTAGTTTTTGTCTTTCATTATAGTGGAAGTATATATATCTATTAAAATATATAACCTATTGAATGGCTCAATTCATATTTTCTTTGCATGAAGTGGTGTGTGTGTCAAATATATTTTTGATAAATTATCCGAGTGTCATGCACTGCTTTGGTTTTTTTTTTTTTGTTTCCCATTAAACTAACCCAGGAAGAGCACCTTTAGCAGATATAATTTTGCCATCACTAGGTGCAGTGATGGTCACGTATTACTTTCCATGCAAATATCTGTAAATACATGTATAACCATTTAAACAGATTCGTATGCACATTTACACATATTTACGCAACAGGAAAAAGTCTAGCGCCATCTTGGACCAAATTTGTTGAGGTATATTTTCATGATAAATAAGAAAATCAATTCTTATACCAAAGATGATGACAGATGGTGCTGGTGGAGAACAAGTCACTGCCAAAACAAGCCCAGAAGGTACGCAATTTGCATGTCCAGTCCGAGTTTTTGTATATACATTTGTACACATGTATATTTATGCATAATATGGAAAGTTATATCTGACCATCAGTGTATTACTCAAATGGCATATCTTACAGAGTCCACATTTTGAAAAAAAAACAACATTATTTTACTGCCTCAAGGGTCATTTGTAGCAATCTTGTGATTTGATAAATACTGGAGAAACCATCATGACAGCTTTTTTACAAATATTCATGTATCATATGCATCAGGTGTATATTGGAATATATAGGGTAAAGTATACTACAAAGAAGTCCTTGGGACCCATCAGATTTGTTCTTTATAATGAAATTTCTTTATATCAGGGTTGCGAAAATAATAAAAAGGAAATCTAAGATATGGGACCAGATATCTTACTTCTTTGTAATGAAATTTTGTTATATCAGTGTTCTTTATAACGAGAGTGCCGTGTATTTTAATAAAGCAAAAATTCCACTCTTCCATCATATTAAAAATGGCTGCTTTCAAATGCAAATCTGAAAAAAATGAATCCATTTTCCGAAGGTCAATGGTATCATTTCATCGGCGTTCATCCGAACCGTTGTATCGCTACACGACAGTTTGATTGACCTCGCCTCCAGCGAATGCGTTCAAACCAAACTGTTGTATCCATCATTCACAATACACATAACATACGACAGTTTGGTTTGAAAGCGTTCGCTCGAGGCGCAGTCAATCAAACTATCGTATAGCGATACAACGGTTCGGATGACATTATTCTGAACTGGCTTGTCTAAAATGATTGTAAAGAGGAGTTATACCTAAAAACATATTAATATCCAGAATGCTGAAAGCATGAAATGTAAAATATCTGTTTGATTCTGTTCACGATAATTAATAAACTTCTTATTTATAAGTCCAGATGTCTCACTGTAAAACCAGTGAAAAAAAGAAAAACATACATGTACACTAACCTCCATTTTAAAACATTTATACACAAATAATTATCTGCTGCCTGTTGGTA
>JZLH01S0099373.1:0-7500 GCA_001188425.1 Eucidaris tribuloides
AATTCTGCTGTCCAACGATTTGTTCAATGTCCAGCTCTCACGAGAACAGACCATACATAGCACTACTGAACACAGCTTTTAGTTGCCATTATGATTCTTATTTGCTGTTCACTTCTCAGTTTGATAAATGGCTCTTTGCTTTTAAAGTGCAATCAGTTTTCTAGCCTCAATGACCAGACATTTGCTCCAGCGACAGTTGCTACGGTGACAATATCTCAGAAGACAATGAGTTGCCGATGGTTCTAGCTCAGGATAGTGTTAGGGTTAGTGTTTGGATTAGGGTTAGGGTTAGGTTTGGGTTAGGGTTTGGGTTAGGGTTGAGGTCAGGGTTAGGCATAAAATTATTGTTGGAGCAATTGTCAGTGGAGCAAATGTTATGGAATCCTGCACTTCTGCATCACTCCTTCCATCCGAGGTAATCAAACTCCAGGGTAGCAGAATTTGTCCACCATTGTTTTAACCCTGATAATACCGGGGGGGGGGGGGGCCATAATGGCCCCCCCCCCCCGACAAATTTCGTGATTACGCTGCCGGCGAAATTTCTTGACCGCACCATTCACTGGCTTTTTACTTTCAAGTATCGCGCCATAATGGCCCCCCCCCCCCCCGACAAATTTCGTGATTACGCTGCCGCGCCGAAATTTTTTGACCGCGCCATTCACTGGCTTTTTACTTTCAAGTATCGCGCCATCATTTAAGACCATTTTCGAAAAATCGCGACGTACCGTTACGACGCTGCGCGACTTTTCGTACATGCATGGCAACTCCAAAATTGTTCAAAACGTGATTTTGTGTACAAATCAATGCAAATTGTGTTTTCAGCCAAAAATCATAAATGTATGATTATTTTTACTTTTACTGGCTGAAATGGATTAAGTTTATGCTGTTTATCATTGCAAAAGTGTCCCGACAAAGTTCATCGAAAAAATAATAAAAAACAAAGGTCGAAAAAACAAAGAAATACATAAGAAATTCACAAAACAATAAAATACATAGGAAATTAATTCTCGATTTGGCAAATTTTTTTGTAGATAATTGTTCGAATGTCAAAATGAATATTTTCACAAAAATTAGCATTCTACTAGCTATTTTAAGTGAGATATAGGTGAAAACATAATTTCATACACTTATTGCATAATTAATTACTTAAAATATAAAAAATCAATTTTTTGAAAATTTTACTATACAGTCTTGTAGTTTACACCCGGCTCTATGCGCGTGCAAATTTTCGCGCGATCGCGCGATCTGCGGCCGAGATCTCAGGGGGGGCCATAATGCCCCCCCCCCCTGCTAACCCGGTAACTAAGTAGACCAGAAATAGCCCGGTATTTTTAAGGTTAACCATTTTCTGTTAATGCCAATACTACAAAATTTATGGAACATTCTTCTTTTTGGATACTGCCATGCATTCTGTCTTCTTCAGGTTTAATGACAAGCCCAGTTTTTCACTTTTGATGACTACCTTATTCAGTAGAGTTGGAAATCATCACTGCTTTATCTTTATACTACAAAGTGTATTTTATAAAATGGAGAGATTGGTTGTCCTTCCTTTGTCTTGCACATATTGGCAGTATGTACTACGTAACCCAAATATCAACAACTTTACAGCATACCTATCCAGTATATATCATTAAATAACGATGATGGTACATTATTAAATAAAAGTGACTGTACATTATTAAATAACAGTGACGGTCATTGGATCACAGAAATTAACTTTGTTTTCAGTCCATGTGGATAGTAGGCCCATGCATGAATTATTGCATTAACTCTAAAGTTGACAGCATGCTAAATAAATGTGTGGACTTGTCACACGGAGGCCTTACAGCCGTCATTCCAGGGGCGGTGCCAGGGTGAAACAGGGGCGAGTTTGTGACAGGCAAAAAAAAACGATCATCAAGTTTTTCTTGACACTGATGAATAGTGCAGATCGATGCCAAAAGCCCCCCACCCCTCAACCCCCCCCCCCCCGAAAAAAAAAATGAGCATCAGGTTTTTCAAGGCACTGAATGTTGGTGCAAATGGTACCACAAGATGTCTATGGTGGAAAATCTTGGGGGGGGGGCAATATTGTCAACAAATACTCAAAATCTTATTTTCTTCACTTTGAAAAAGATGGGAGAAAGCCCTTCTCCCCCCCCCCCACGGCACCTCCCCTGTATTCACCTGATTGATCATGGCTTTTCTAAGAATTCAATAGGAGGTGTCTGATTGACGGCAACTTACCATTGAATGCTTCATAGTTGCCACAGCTGTAGCAGGACTGGGTACCAGTGCATCGACGTGCTCAAAACAACCATCGGCAGTGACTCTGAGATGAAGACTGGAGGGAGTCTAGGACGGCTAGGTGGGGAAGGGGGTCGCGGTCCTGCTTGAGGGAGTGAATCAGGAGGGGATCAGCGGGGGCAACTCGCGTGAGCAGGACGGGCCGTGGTACACTGGGTAGAGATGGCCGAGGGTCTGCAACTGCGGACGTCACTTTGTACTCTGGGGAGGAGGAAGAGAAACCATGGTACGGTTGGATTGTTACAAGTTTGGATTGAAGATAAGATCAGAACAACCTCGTTTTGAAATCAACTGTTTTAAAACCACTAGTGACTAAATGGCAGTCTGGGAATGTTACTCTAGTGCAGAACAGAGTAGTTGAGAACAACAGATCACTTGTCTTTAACAAATTCCTTATCTCTAATCATCATCTGGAATAAGTTGCCAAAGGAGCTGCGGCTCATCAGCTTCGATACATACATTTAGGAGGGAGCTAAAAACATTTTGGTTTTCTTAGAAGCGCCCACTTCGACGTTTCGGGTTAAACAAGGGGTGTGATATCATGGTGTTAACACTTGTGTTAAGTATTCAATTATAGAATCGATAGTGGCCATTAATCTGAGTCACAGTTTCTGAGCTCAGTTTAAAGGTCTTGCTGTCTACTAACACTAACAATAACACACAACACTAACTTGAAATCACTCAGTATCTGTCCCCAGGCAGGAGAATTGAATACAGGAATAAACCTGCTCTTGTTAGCACACACATGTACCATAAGCCATTGAAGTCTCTGCACTTACCCCCATCTATCTATCTATCTATCTATCTATCTATCTATCTATCTATCTATCTATAACTGCCAAGGTAAATCATTGAGTCAGCAAAAAAGGTTTTATCAAACTTAATCAAACAAGAAACCTCATGTAAATGAGTGAAATAATTTACAGTAATGTATATGAGATTTTCACACATATTATACATCTTTGCTCCCCCCCCACTTTTATTGCTCTGAATGGATATTCATTGAAAATGCTAAAAATCATACTTAACAGGGACATCATGAAGTTTGATTTTGCAAGCCATATACTTTCTTTGGTTTGTTTTGGTTGTTTGTTTTTAACTTTCTGTTTGTTGTTGTTATTTATTTATTTATTTATTTATTTATTCATTATTTTTGGGGGAGGGAGGTGGAGGGGTAGTTAACGGGGTGCGGAAAACATCTATGAGTAAGAACTAAAATTCCATCCATACTTGGTAGCACGTTCACTAAACAAGGCCATGACAGCAGGCAGAGACTGGAGAAAGCACTCTCTGTTTTGTACATGAGTTTTGATGCTGGCGTGGAGAGCTTCATTCAGCACGTCTTCACTGTCTTGTAGTATGGTGCCCAGCCTTCGGCCGCGCCCAGTGCCAAGCTGGTGATCCTTCAGTTGTGAGAGGACCGTATTGAGGAATGTAGAGGCTTTGGGTGAGATCTCATCAACAGTCCTTGGTTATCTGTAAAATAGAAAATGAAAGATTAAGTAGTTGTGTCGAATTTATTGCTTATTCACTGTTATCTATATATTCATGAAACCTACTGGCACAGACATCCCAGCCTTTCTGACTGAAAACTGGAAAGATTTTGCTGAAAAAAAATATAACAGAAAACAGCAGTTTCCATAGGAGTGTGTGTGGAAAAATTATCAAGAAAAATATAGAAATTCATATTAAAATAAAACTGGGAATGGTCAAAATTCAGATTTTTTCCTCCAAATTCAGAATGGTTGGGTGGTCTGCTACAACCACATTATTTCATTCTTTTTTCAATGAAGACCATCCTGGCATTCAAAATAGAAAGAAGTTACATGAGCATGTCTTTAAAGATATAAGGTATATAACAAACTCCCCCCCCCCCCTAAAAAAAAAAAAAAAAAAAAAAATCAAGCTAATTCTGTATTCTGTAATGAATTTAACTAGGCCTGCATGTAGGAATTTTGATGGATGATGCAAAGTTTTTTTACCAAACAGTGGACCACAAGAGTGAAGTATTTTGCCAAACAAGCCAACATTTTTACCCCCAGTTAACACCACAAACATCTAGTGTCCACAAACGTCAAGTGTTTTGACGTTCGCTGTTGATCAATGGCATAACTTGATGATAAAAATACTTTTGGGGAAGGGGGGGAGGGGGAATGATGGGGTTATAAATTAAAAGATGACACCCTCTCCCAAAGTGACATCTACTCTTTGATACTTTAACCTGTTGGAAACTAAGTACAAACTAACTCGGGTCGGGGGTCTATGGAAAATGTGTGTTATAGTGAAATCAAATCGTCTCCAACAGGTTGAAAATCACAGTATGTCACTAAAAGCAATTTTTCAGTAGGTTTGATGTTGTTTTCTGATGTCTGTCATGACAATACCACACTTTGTAAAAGACTGATGAAAAGATTGTCTAGTCAACAAAAACTATACTTGGATTTCAAACCAATTACATGAGATATCCAAATAAACCACTTACCCATATCCATGTCATTAATGCACGATGTCTGATGCCGATATCTTGATGTTCTGCAAGTTGCTTGCTTATCTTGTTTTCAACCTCATGAAGTACTTCATCTAACTCAGCATCTAGAAGAGTGATAATATTTGTATGTTCGTGTTTGGCTTGGAGTTATAAATGAACTATGACATGAAATGTTGCAGAACTGAGTAAGGAAAATTAATAAATTGATGTAAGTTCTGATTCATCCAGGTAAAATTTCAACAAAAATTTAATATTTCATGTTCTCGTCAAAATTTCAAAGTCCATCCAGTTGACTTGATTTATATATTTGTTTGTTGAAAATTAATATACTTAAGTTACTAATACACAGTATTTAATAATGCCTTATGTGAAGATAGAGGCCCAAAACACTACCAGATATACATTTTCCAGACCAATCACCTAATTCAACAGTGCATAATTAACTGCTTAATACTCTTTTCCAGTACCAAAACTTCTCTGTATTTGAAACATGGTGCTTCCTCAGCTTTTAATCCAGATAGGCCTAAAAACAACTCTTCCATTGATATCCTTCAATCGTACATACGTGCACAGGGCGAGGAACTATGATTACCTACGTGGTGCCATGCGTATGACCGAAATGGCCGACAGGATAAGCGAAATAAAGCAGATGAAATGGACAATTTGAAGAAATTTTAAATGGAAAGTGGTGTTCCTTGCACTGGAAAGAAAAAAGTTAGAACTATAGTAGAACTACATGTAGTTCAGAAATCATGGGACAAATATGAAGTGATTGAATTGCTGTGTCATTTCACAACCAGACCCATTAGACGTCCCTCACCCATGAGTATTTCTTCAAGTTTTTTTTCTTTACATTACCATAAGAAGAAGAAAAAAATCAGACAAATATAAGTCCCTATGATCTTTGTCCTTTCAAATCTGAAATCTCCTTTTTTTTATACAAATCTTAAATCTAATCAGTTTATCCATCCATCATACTGCATACTTGACTGTAATTATATTGAAATCAGATAAGCCATTCTTGAATTATCGTAGCAAACAGCCCAAATCAGACATGTATCAGGCTGTGTGACATACCTTTGACCTTTCAACTCCCAAAATCTAATCACATCATCTTTGTATTATTATCGTACACACCTGACCCCTGTTTCATTACAATCCAAATCACTGGTACTTCAGCTAGCACGATAACATGAACTGGTAATGGACAGATGGATTGACAGATACCCCAAAACATGATGCCTCTGACACTTTTGGTGTGTAGGCAAAATCTGAGTTGTCCACGACGACGTAACCCTCCGGGGAAGCCTCTGTGGGAGTTGTCATGCGAGAGATTTCCAGCAGGGAAGCTGTTAGGTGGGAGTTGTCAGGTGGGAGTTGTCCTCTGGAAGGGGGAGTTGTCAGGTGGGAGTTGTCCTCTGGAAGGGGGAGTTGTCCTCTGGAGGTGGGAGTTGTCAGGTGGGAGTTGTCCTCTGGAAGGGGGAGTTGTCAGGTGGGAGTTGTCCTCTGAAAGGGGGGGTTGTCCTCTGGAGGTGGGAGTTGTCAGGTGGGAGTTGTCCTCTGGAGGTGGGAGTTGTCAGGTGGGAGTTGTCATGTGGGAGATTTCCAGCGGGGGAGTTATTAGGTGGGAGTTGTTCTCTGGAGGTGGGAGTTGTCAGGTGGGAGTTGTCCTTTGGAGAAATTGTCAGGTGGGAGCCATCCTCCGCGGGACATGTCCTCCAGGGGAGATGACCTCCAGGGGAGATATCCTCTGGGGATTTTGTCCTGATACTCACCAGCAGTGTGTTTATTGATAAGTCCAGCCAGGCACTTGGCAGCTGAGGTACAGGCCAGCCACACGGAGGAATGAGCTGCTACATGCAGTAGACTCAACATCAGCTGGTTTTGACTGGGAATGATGACATCCACTCTCACAGCACACACTACAGACTGGAGAACGGTCAGCAACTGTGATTGGTGCCATGGAGCTGAAGGCTAAGTGTGGAGAATGTAACAACAAAAAACATTTCACTTATAGCGGAAGTCCACCCTGACGTCAAGTTGATTTTGATATAAGCAGAAAAGTGAGAGAAACCTATTAATGAAGGTTTGGTAAAATCCATCAAAGAATAACAGAGTTATGAAATTTAAAATCTTTAAATTTGTGATGTCACATGCGAGCAGCTCCCCAAATTGTCATGTCATATAAACACCATAAATTGCCATTTTCTTAGAAATTTGAAAATGATTTTACCTGTGCATTCTATATATGATCAGAAACATTATGTCATACATGCTTCTATGAAAAAAAAACATTCAGTTATCATGAACCATTAAAAAATGTAAATTTATGGAATTTATATTACATGACATACGGGGAGCATCACAAAATTAAAACTTTGAAACTATATAAATTTGTTATTATTTGGTGGATTTTTGCCAAACTTTCATTAATATGTTTCTCTTATTTTTCTGCCTTTTTTAAAACCAACTTGATATCAGGGTGGACTTTCCCTTTAACACCCTAAGGAATGAGAGGATTTACTGAACCACCTCAAATTAGGAGAAATTGAAATTGAACAGTCTAAGTATATTACAGGAGAGTATGAGGACGCTCGATACTCGCACTGTGAGTCTCTAACAAAATGGTTCAAATAAAAAAGAATTATGCGATAAATGAGGTTCATTTATTAACCCTGGGGTAGAGTCATGGTGAGGTGGGTGTGGTTGGGTGGCTGCTGCCTAAT
>JZLH01S0099373.1:12500-16436 GCA_001188425.1 Eucidaris tribuloides
CGAGACTTGCAAAATTTGATTTAAAATATCGACTTGAAAGAAAAACTTCCCATTGAAAAAGCACAGAGCAAATTGGGACTGTCAAAAATATTCAACATAGGCATTGAATCAACTTGTGCGATGTCGAGTTATGTGGAGTCATCCGTACATTATGAATGATTTTGCTTGATTGTTTAAAAAACTCATTTTGGGGTGTGCAAAGCAAGAACACAAACTCAAAAACCTCATCAAATTTAAGTCAATTTAAATGAAAACTTAAAGATGAGATTGAGTACTTGCAAAACAACATAAGTTTAATATCAACCATTTTCAAACCATCTATGAATAGATGGCATTCTTAAACTGTCACTCTAGTACAGGAGAGAGTAATTGAACACAACAATACAATTCGTTTTTTAACAAAACCTCTACACAAACCATGCTGACAAAGCACAAACACAGCAATCCATGTGTGGGACAATGTGAAAAGTGCAATGCTGGGGTCAGAGTTACTGCGCAAGCCTGTACGCTACCTGCGTGCGGGCTGTGATACGGCACAAACATAACTCGGGGCCAGAAAAACGATGGTCTTCTAGAGCGTGTGAATACATGCAATAATTTCATTTATTATGACTGGCATATTTTTGATATCTTAAATAAGATGTCGGATAACCAAACTTACCTAAACTCTTCAAAATGTGCCTAATTGGTGATTAATCGCCCACTTCTTGCACGGACACTTAATTATTAACGTTAGTGTTTCAGCCATTTTATCTAACTGTGTGACGTCATACATGTCAAACGCACATGCGCATCACACTTGATATCTTCTGAAAATATGGCGAATGTGTCTGCCCAGAAATAACGGGACGTCTTGAGAAAATGAGTATAATACATTACAATTGTGCATCCGACGTCTGAAGTACAATTTGTTATATCCGTCAAGAAAGTTCAGCATTGACCATTTCTTCAGTTTTAAAGAAATGGCTGTAAACTTTATGACTCTTCAATGTTGCTTAAAATCAAGGGTTGCAACCCACGTGCATGCATGCGGGCCATCAAGGTAAGGGTCACAGATGGAACATTCACATGTTTTAACTACCTATCCTACAACTATTTACATATATTACATTTGAAGTGAACTATTCCCACACTATTATGCAAATGTGATATGTTTTCACCTGGAAACCAATGAAATGAGGAACTTTGATGAAAGATTCTCCATCATCAACCAGTAAATCCAGTTTATCTTTAAGGTACAGACTGTTTTCTACCAGTGACTCTTAACCCGTTGGAGACTATTAAGTACAAGTTAACTCATGTTGGGGTCTATGGAAAATGTGTGTTACAGTGAAATCAAATCATCTCCAACAGGTAAATTTGATCAACTTACTTGTGTTCTGTAGTTGTCCCATGATCTCACTAACTAAAGACATACTCAGTTCATCAGAAGTACAGGATGCTATTGATGCGATACTGTCTAGCAGCTCCTCGGAATTTGGAACACCTGAAGAGAAAATTGGAAGCAAAATATGATTAATCCAGAAAGATCCAGGAATCAAATGAATTGTCTACTGGCAAACACAGTGCTGTCACTGAATTCAAATTTTTCAATGTGGCAATAAGAATTTTGGGGGAAGATCAAGTCACTGTTACTACAGAAAGCCTACCACTGCAACAGTTAGTAATGAAATAAAGCATAAAATAAATCTAGAAAAATGCTAAGTCATCCTGTACAAGAAACCATTGTTGTGGTCTCTGCAGAAAAAAATATATCAACAATTAAAGGCAAGGTTCACCCTGACATTAAGTTGGTTTTAATCGATGCAGAACAACGAGAGAAATATATTAATGAAAGTTTGGCGAAAATCCACCAAAGAATAATAGATTTATGAGATTTCAAAGTTTTAAATTTGTGACGTCACATGCGAGCAGCTCCCCATATATCATGTAATATACATTCCATAAATTGCCATTTTTTAATGGTTCATGATAATTGAATGTTTTTTTTTTCATTGAAGCATGTATGAAATAATGTTTCTGATAATATATGAAATGCACAGGTAAAATCATTTTCAAATTTCTGAGAAAACGGCAATTTTATGGAATTTATATCACATGACATATGGGGAGCTGCTCGCACGTGACGTCACAAATTTGAAAGTTTAAACTTCCATAACTTTGTTATTCGTTCGTGGATTTTCGCCAGACTTTTGTTAATATGTTTCTCTCATTGTTCTGCTTTTATTAAAACCAACTTGTTGTCAGGGTGAACCTTGCCTTTAATACAAGGCTGGCCAACAACAGCACTAGGCAGACATGTTAGAAAGTAATGCATGGCAGACAGACGGACTGACAAACTAATGCACAGACAGACCCAAACAGACAAACACATAATGCACCCAAGACTCAAGTTTGAAGTTGATCCCTTTGAGGGATAAAATGCTATAACTATTAAAGTTAGAAGTTTGCGAAGGGCATTAGGTTTTTTTTTTCAGTGCTAAGTGACCTCAATTGACATTTGATCTTAGTAACTGACGATAAACAGTACAGCAAGATGAACAGACCTTCAGAATGCACCGAGTTTGCTGTCATTAGTGAAATTCAATTAAAGATATTATGCACTTTTAAATATTACCAATTCCATAAACAGATATATAGACTATCAAATAAACAAATAAACAACACAAGAAAGATTCAAGAACAAACAGGTAAACTAAGGCTTACCCGACTGGACTGCTGACCATAATGCTGAGATAATAGCGGACTTGACAAAGTCGCTGTGTTGTTTAGCTAGACATGAAACTGTTGTTATACATGCAGACCTGGTAAAGGGAAACAAAAATAATACAACATACAAATTATATTGTAATGTTGTTTACAGATAGTCATCACTACATCAGTCACATGATCTGAAATGGTTTACAAACCTCCTGATGATCAAGTCAGTTTTACACATGACAAAAAAACAATTAATTAAAATGGCGGCACTTCTTCTGGATCAAAAGAAGTTGGAAAACTACTTAGTAATTTTTATTGGTCAGGATTTCTCTTATATTGAACACACTGTTAACTCTAATTTCTCTGGCTCAACATGACAAAATTTCTCCGCTTCTCCTCTACACCCAGAATTTCTTATCTACCAAGAGATTGTCATCTTGGAAATTTATGTCAACAGAGTGAAGCAAATCCCTTCAGCTCCTAATTCCCCAAGCTAACTGACTGCAGCTGCTGTTTTGTTTTGGGTAGGACAGGGAGAGTCCAGTATACACAGACCATTCCTTTTAACATGTTCACTATACCTTTATTTCTCGGTCAATTCATGTCGCCTAAAATTTGATTTACGTCTACAGTTAGCAAATCAGTGGCCTCTTCAGGAAACAGTAGTCCAGTACAGTGTATTGAAAATTTTGTTTTGACTTTATATTTGTCATGTAACAGTTTTCCGATAACCGACTTATTTCGTTATCCTGGTTATCGGTTTTCAAAATAACCGGACTACTTGCTGGAGAGTATGTCATTCTGTCATGTCCGTACCTTACATCCTTGTTTTCTTCTTCTCGTAGTATCCTGGTCAGATGCTGGCCTACCAGGTCTAGATGCACCTGGTCCATCAGCATCGAGACCTGGACTACTTCGCCCAGAGTTCCTAGTCCACATTGCCGTAGGTCTGGAATGCTGTTGTCGGTTAGTGCAGAGAGGATAACGGTGACTACGGAGTCTTTTTGGTGAGAGAAGACGGAGGCCCATTCCTCTGACTTGTGGAGATGTTGATGACCGGCATGGAGGAGTCTCTGTGTCACGTCCAGTAAGACCATTCTCTCTCTCGTCTGAAGATGTGATAAAAAACATAAGACAAGCTTATTTGTAGACCTTTTTCATTTCAAAAATGTGACATCGCTTTGTCCTCCATAGTAGGGGGCTTCCAAGAGTAAAACAAGAGTGTCGCTGGGGCGA
>JZLH01S0099373.1:59109-71468 GCA_001188425.1 Eucidaris tribuloides
CCCCCCCCCGCAGCATATGGCCCTCTGGATATAATGTCAGGAGGCTTTCTTTTTTGCATATGGTCATAAATGTATTGGATGAGTTCTACATGTATACCACACATTATAGCACTGTTACAGGAATAGACAAGTCCTGGAGTATGAGACCAAGAGATGAACATTTTAACATTTTGATATGTAGTGGCATGAGCTTTGAAAAGATTCATTCTTTTGAAAAATAGCCAATTGAAGTTCTTCAAAATGGTTGTAGTGGTTTAGACGTTGATGCCAAATATAGGCACAGTGTAAACGGCTTCTCGCAATCTAATTATTTTGTCAACGCGCCGAGATGGCAGTGTGACAAGGGAATCCTGTGGCAGTGTTCGATCTGTTAGTCATCTGTCAACATTATAAGACATAAATGGTTTGTGAGGAAGCCTTACAGGAATCTCTTGCTGGTGTTTTCTCATCAGGGAAACCGAAATCGTTATTATATTTAAATGAAGTCATGATCTGAATAACTAATACGACATGCTAATTCTTATTTTTTTTTCTTTTCTCTAATCAGCCCGTCATTACAGGGCGATTAACAGACTGTTACGACGACAGCTTGGCAATCGCTACACTTTACCTGTCATACAACACTAAGTGCGCCCGTAAACATTGTGGAGGGACCACGAATAGATATCATTGACCTGAGGCCCCGGCCGGAGGGCGCGGAACGGAACTCACTGTTCAAAGAATTCGCTGTCCACGGGCGAATAGGATTTGAAACTGACTGTCAGAACGACAGACACCACTGTACAGGGTGAAAAAGCGCATTCAAGCCGCACGAGAAATGTTGAGCCTGCGCGGCAGAGCGGTTCGTTTTCGGTGGGGGTAAATACGACCTGACGAAGACCAGGGGATTAGAAGAAGCCAAAACTTATGACAAGGATAGTTGTACGATGTTATAGTTAAACCCCAGCTCCCGCCTCCTTGTGATGGGTTAACCTATGGCCTTTTTTATGGAGCACGTTGACTGTGGTATTGTTTTTCTGTGGAAACTATGAGAAGTATATAGTAAACAGAAGTATGTCAATATAATTCGTTTTTGTGTTTTTGCCCCCATACCATGCTAGATTCTACTTTAGCTCTCCACCCAAGTTTATTCTACTACCTGTATATATCTCTTTTTTTTCCTCCCCCCCCACGCCACCTTTGTACTCTGGGTTAAAAACTGTGTTTTTTGCTTTCACATGTGCCTTTGGAGTGCCTTTTTGAGATGGTCATTTGTTTCTATGGCCATTGGTTACTATGCCACAATGTATGGGCCAGTTGTACATACCACAATATCCAAGCCTCACCCATTCATAGGTGTAATGTAGTGTTATCACAATGGCACATTTAAAATCAGTTATTATTATTGAAAGGCTTTATTTTGTCTTAAAGCCAAGTATAGTTTTCATCAATCAGACAAATTCTTTCAGCAATTTTTCACAAATTTAGTATTGTCATGTGCCAGAGTTCACAAACAATATCAGACAATTTTTTATAAAAAAAAAAAAATGACTGTATAAGAACCTTTAGCTAAAGTGTTAAGAGCAAAAAACGTAGATGGCGGGATGAAATTACATAAAACATAGACAGTACCTTGACTAGAATGGCTCAGAACAGAAAGTCATGGAGGATCATGAAGAGGGTTACATCCAGTGTCGTATCTAGTGGGGGGCAAGGGGGGCACGTGCCCCGGGCGCCACTTTCAAGGGGGGCGCAAAAAGGCAAAAGTTAGAAGAAAAACAAGGGAAAATGAAGAAAAAGGGAAGAAAATGGTAGAAAAGGGGTGAAAATATGACATTGAAAATTCATTTCAGTGAAACCTTAGCAGCTACCGGCAAAAAAAAAGATGCAAAGGGCGCAATTTCGACACTGGCCAAGGTGGAAGCTGCTAGAAGGGGCGCGATTTCAATGCTTGTCCCCTGTTTCAGGTGTTGGAAGGGGTGCAATTTTAGCACTTGCCCCGGGTGCTGCATTTCCTAGATATACCACTGGCTACATCCAACTGTGGATGAACTCGGCCTAGGTGAGGTGAGGTGAGCAAGTAACTTTGTTTGACTGGAATTATAGTGACCAGTAGACTTTAAATTGAATTTAAGTGCGGTAGAACCTCGTTATAAAGAGGTTGGATATAACAAAATCCTGTTATAACAACAAGGTAATTTTGCTAGTCCCAGCTCTTTGTATTTCCATGTTTTATCACTCTGAAATGGTGAGAAACCTGATATAATAAGGTGATTTTCATGGTCCAAAGGCCCTCATTATAATGAGGTTCCACTATATCGCCTTTCTCAAATTCCTAGTCTTACTTTCAGACCCTTGCCCTGCATGAGTGTTCATCATGTAAGATATGTGCATTTTATTTACAAATTGCAAATGTATATCATATGCATTTATGAATGTAATGTCAAATTTAATGCATTAGTCTTGTGCTGATTATTGTTTATCTACAGTCCAACCTCAGCCAACCACATTGGGACCAGCAGCCATTCGGATAAGTGATATGGCCAGATAAGAGAGATAACGTACAAACACAGTACTTTGTACCAATATAGGGCAGGGGTGGGGGGATGTAATACATATCACGAGCTATAGTATTACAAACCACAGACCATCCACAAATTGCAACAGACCCCACACAAGTGACACTAATATTTATTGTTCCCCTGATACCCAGCAGGTGTCTGTGCACACTTCTGATAAAGGTGTCTCAATTACTGGTAGTGACTGGTAAGTTCATTGTCCGGATAATGGAGAGATCCGGTAAACTGATGGTCGGATAATTGAGGTCGGACTGTACCAATAAGATGACTATTTCCTTGATGCTACTGAACCGACTCCTTTCAGTGGACGTAACACACAGACTGAACCAGAGGTCGGATTTGTTCGTTTTTCTAATTCTTCATAATTACTGCTCTTCACATTTTACAGACACATCCTTCAGAAGTAACCTAAGGGCATAAATAATGTTTTGTCATGCTTTTGGAAGGCTGGAAAAGAGATTCCCTCCCTTTAAAGAAAAACACACACGTTTTACATGTTCACACTTGTTTAAAGAATTTGCCATGCCTGATGCATTTGAGGAAATCTATTTTAATTGGAGGTGATTGTAAACAAGTTCGTTTGCATTTTCAGGAGACTACCCATGTACATGTAAGACATTGCAAATTAAAGCTCAGTGACATGATTGGGAGAATAAAACCAAACTGATTGAAAGATAAACCAAATGTCCACCAGCTGGAGTGGATCTCCTGGCTGGAAGGATTTGTCTTGAGTTTGTTTACTCAAGGAGAATCAAGCATGAACAGGCCAGCATTTTAATTTCATCGAGGCACAATAGATTTAATCCCCATAGAAGGCTACACCACAAATTTGTCTGTTACAAGGCATACTGATGGGCATAATTTTAAAATGAGTCAACTTTTGACTACAAAATTTTCACAGTAGAATCCCTGCATAGTTTATTTAATCTAGAATAGTTTTTACCCCAAATTTAGGACTACCCCCAATCATGTCATTTACCTTTAATACTAAAAGCCTGTCATACTGCACATATGTTTAAGCACATTTACTAGACCTGTTATTTATGAATGGGACATGTAGAAGAGATTGATGTTAAAGAAACACTCTTCAAATAGGCTTAGATTATTTTGAAATGTCAAAATTGTTGGTGTAAATATGTAAAGTCCATGTTGTCAACAGAGGATTTTGGTTATGACAACACAGACTACTGAATGCCTTTTTATGCCTCCACAACGAAGTTGCCGGAAGCACTATGTTTTCGAGTTGTCCGTCCGTCTTTCAATCAGTCCGTCTGTTACCAGTTCTCGTTACTGTGATAATTCAACAGCTGATCGGATTTTCATCTAGTATTAAGTATGTACTATGTGGCAACAATGAACTGATTAGATTTTGGAGTTGAATGGTCACAGGTCATGAGGCTTAAAACATGTATGATTTGGGCACATTACAACAAGAACTCAAGGACTTATCTGATTTCAATGTAACTTTGGACAAGCATGTAGTATGAGACACCAATGAACTGATTAGATTTTGGAATTTAAAGGTCAAAGGTCACAAGGCTTACACATGTCTGATTTGGTCTTGTCACCATGGTGGCTTAAGGCTTTTCAATTCAAATGAAATTGGGTGGGAGTGCAGACTGCGGAGGCATACCCAACAACTGCACACTGTCAAATTGCTCTATTTTTTTAATACTGTCTTTTGAGGTCTTGTGTTGAGACTAGCCTTCTGAGAATTGCAATTTCAGAAATAATACTAAGACTAGATTTGTAGTAAAATGTTGATAGGTTTTCAATAATGTAACTGAAACTGTGATTTTCCTGGAACATGTCTGTGAGATGGCCGCTATATCGTGAACAATACCAGAAGTTTATTTGCATATCGAGAAGGGTCGTGTGTGTGTGTGTGTGTGTGTGTGCCGTATGTGTGAACGAAACAAGGATACAAGGAACAAGATATAGCTTGGCAATTGGATAGAAAATAGTCTGTTAATCATTACAGCCGTCATATTGTTAATAAAATTTGAATGTTGAACATTTTGCTGAGAGATAAAAGCAGAGGCATTTCTCACCAAATATTTCCCTAATAATTGTGTAAGGTGCATTTGTTATCAGAAGTTGTTTGCAGATTCTGTTCAGTGGATTAAGGTAAATTTAAATGTACTTTTGTGATCTCATTTTCATGATATAGCCAGAAACTTACACCTAATTTCACTGCATGCCGTACAGGAAGTTTAAATGGTCACTTGTACCTGAGAAATAGAAGCAATAATAGTCCTCGTATTCCTTCCTATTTAAAATTGCATTAATGCTTACCACATTTCAATGTGAAAACTATATTAACCAGACACAAGCGTTTGTACTCTGTGAAAGAATTATGTGCAGGGATGTAGTCGAGGCCGGCTTCAAGGCCGGATTTTGCCGGCCTTGGCCTTGGCCTCGGACCGAGTCACGTGTACAAAGTCTATGGGAAAATATTTTTCCAGCGGCCTCGTGACTCGGAACAGCTGGCCTCGACTACATCCCTGATTGTGTGAAAACAGGAGTTAACCCGTTGGCTACAGGAACCAGAATTGCCATATATTACCTATGGGAATTACAGAACCATGGAGGCAATGGTCAATATGAATATCCATGCAAATCTTGCGGAAAATCTCGCTAATTTCAGCACTCGCGCGCTCCGTGAGATTGTCAATGCTATACACAGACCCTGTGGGCCATTACCAGCCATTATTTAACCAGCATTCTTTTCTGGCTTTCAAGGAAGTACCCGAGACCACATCTTCATACGATTTGTACAGGTGAATCAGACCAAGACCGAAATCAAGGTCACCAGAAATTGGCCTTGAGTCTGACCTTGGATTCAACACCTGTAAGGAACGCATTTTATTTGTAGTCCGACCTACTCGTAGGCTTTGCAGAATTTTTGCTGTATTCTCTGCAGACCTTTCATTCATTAATTACTAATTTTATATTTCACATGTATAGTGAAGTGCCCTCTATTCTTCACATTGTACTCCACAATTTGTTTCTTATCGGTATCCTACTATTTCCATCTGTGATTCTTAGTGTTTTTAACAGTTTCATCCACTCCGCATTTCTTGAATAACTGAATTTTTGTGGTCATGTCTTCTGGTTGTATATATACTAAAGACTATTAAATATGTAAAGGAGACATTGTTATACGATGTACAGGACATGTATTTAACCTATAGATGATAACTATTTTACTAGTTTGTGCTGTATAGATAGAAGAATACCCTGCTTCAGAGTCAGCTTGTCATATGTTTAATGTATATATAGTCTGTGAATGTAATCTAGCTTTGAATACTTAAAATGTATTTTATGCATTTTTTTTTAAAAACATAACTAGAGCTCAAAATATTTATGTATATTTGCGTGATCAGAGGGCAGTTGCATAGAACTTTTCACCTACTTGAGGGTACTGCTCATGTAATGCTGGGTCGTAGATAGCACTTTTTACCATATTTGGACAACTGCTTTTGAGGTCGACTCCCACCTGACAACTCCCTGGAGGACAGCTTGCCCAGATGACTTCTCCCTCAGAGGACAACTCCCCAGAGGACAACTCCCCAGAGGACAACTCCCCAGAGGACAACTTCCTGTGAGGACATCTCCACTGAGGAAAACTCAGATTTTCAAACTGAAAAAAGTGTTTGAACTTCTCTGAGGGAATTGTCAGTTGTTCTGGGGATGGGGGTTGGGGGGGGGGGAGCTTTCATTTGGGGAGAGTTGTCCTATGGAGAATTTGTCAGTTGGGAGTTGTTCTTTGGGGGAGTTGTCAGGTGGGACTTGTCCTCCGGAGAATTGTCAGGTGGGAGTTGTCCTTTGGGGGAGTTGTCAGCTGGGAGTTGTCTTTGGGGGAGTTGTCAGGTGTGAGTTGTCAGGTGGGAGTTGTCCTTTGGGGGAGTTGTCAGGTGTGAGTTGTCCTTGGGAGAGTTGTCAGGTGTGAGTTGTCCTCGGGGGAGTAGTCCTCTGGGGCAGTAATCCTAGAACCACTTTTTCCATCCAATTTGCATGCATGTCCCTGGGACATGACATCCTGGGACTCCATAACATCTCGTCTCATTCAGATGTAAAAGTCCGAGATGCTAAAAAGTCACATTTAAAGATTGTGTCAACGATTTGCACACCCCAAAATCAGCTTATCGATTTGATAAGCCAAAACCATTTATAATGTAAAAATGCACGTAAATCTCCACGACTCCACCTCTCACAGAAGCCTTGGAGCTGAAAAGTTGTGTTTTATAAAAATATACGCTGATCAAATCTGAGTAAAATGGTTTGGTGTGCAAATCAAGATCACAGTCTTTAAGGTAATTTTTTTTATTGATTTTATGAGAAATATATCAAAAGATTGATGCTTCACATGTAGATCTCATGGAAGAATCGAACGATCAGTAAAAGATGAAGTGTATGTAGGTGTTTCACCCCCAAAATCATTAGTTTCATGAACATTGCCATGCATTACATTTAGAAGATGGTAATGTAATTGTCATAAGTACATTTGATAGGCATAGCACCATCTAGAACTGGGCATTATATTGGCACTACCCTCATTTAGAGAGAGAGCAGAAAAACAATATCACTATCACATGTACAAAGCAAATAGCAATCTGATGCTTAAAAGACCATACAAACTAAGAATGTAGTTCAATTTATTTATAAATCTTGTGTTTTGGACACTCTTATTTGTATAGAGAATTTTGTGTATATATCAACCAAAAGTGATGTCTAATTTTGTATCTTCTGTAGTGACTGTCATGATTGAATTATGTAATTCATCCTCAACTTTAAGACATACATTGTAACTCCCAACAAATGAGTATTCTCAAGTGTCACACATATTTTATATGTACAGAACATGTATGTTCATGCAAAAAAAGATTGCAGTAAACATTGATCTTTCAATTACTCAAGCATATTTAGGGTGTATGTTATTTTCCCCTCTCTGTGTATTGTTGGTATTGGTCTACCAAGCATAAGAAATGGATTGGTTTATTTAGATGTGGGGAATATGATGTGTTAAAGGTTAGTGACATGATTGGGAACACTTAAAAATGCCTCAAGAACCAAATAAGTTGAAATATATGCCAACTATACACCAGGTAGAGTAGATCTCCCAGCTGGAAGGATTTGTCTGTAATTTGTTTACTCAAGGAAAATCAAGCATTAACATTAATCCTATCGGGGCATGATAAAAATAAGCCCCATAGACAGTCACACAGTAGTTTTGCCTACCACGACAGGTATTGACATTAGTTATTTTAGAATGAGTCAATGTTTGACTACAAGATTTTCACAGGAGAATCCTTGCATAGTTTACTTGATTCTAGAGTAGTTTCAGCCCAAGTTGAGGACTACCCCCAATCATGTCATTTACCTTTAAGATTACATGGACTTTTATTAACGTGGAGTTTCCATGGATCAAAGGTTTTTTTATTTGTGTGATATATGATGCTGAATGAATGTCAACTGAAAACCTGAACAAATTGGTTATTATATTCTGCTCAGATGATGTTAAGGCAAGTACATAGAAATTTATTATCACAAATCTTATCACATATCTGTTGTGATATCAGAGAGTCTGGTGGGTAGAAATCAGTGTATTGTCTTGATCATTTTGAAAAACACAATATCTGTGTATCTGCATGGGGCAAAATGAGGGTGATTTGAATTAAATTGAAATTCAAATTATAAAAAAAAACATGAAATTTAGATGAATTTTTACAAACTTGTTGCAGTCATTGATCTACATCTATATGTATCATGTAGCTGATTTGTAGCCTGTATCTCGCGTTTTCAACCTCCCTCTTGTATTTGCTCTTTTCTGTTAAAATCACCACCTGTGAGTGTGTGCCACATCAAATTCATGTTGTACAAATGTACAGTAAATTACAGTTAAATGCATTTCTACTGTTATTGTTGTGTTCATAGATCTATCACTTTTTGCAAACCAATTGTGGTAAAGGAAAGGAGTGAGGTCTGTGAATTAACACAGGCTTTCTTTTGTTTAATGTTTGTTTGGCTAGCTTCGTTAAATGATTAGGGCGTGTTTTGTATTGTTTGAGTATGTATGTATCCTTTTCTGCCATGATGGGGTAATTGGATGTGACCTTTTATTTCTTGTCATGGAAATTGACTCTGCATTCATCAATAGCAGAAAATTATTCTAGATTGCTGAAATGTTTTGTAAGGCATCAGAGAATGTGTCCCAGACCATATTATGTATATGTACGAATCAGATAAGGGGCTCTCCACCTTGTTATTGTTAAAAACATGGATAGGAAAAATTTCCTTGAAGGTAGTTGCATTATCATTTATAAAGAAAAAGTGTACAAACACCAAATGTGAAAACATACAAGAAAATTGATTCTTTTTCTTAAATGTGTTCTAGTGCTACATGTATGTATGCTAAAAGTTATTCACTGAGAAGGGAATATTGGATATGGATCCATTGTTACAATATTCATGTTCTGTGTGTCCTGTTCACCATACTAAGAGCTGGGATCTCACCGAGCGGGAATTACGAACATTCCAATTTTTGGAATTGCTAAATTTTCTGACAACTGTTGGCGAGAATCGGGGTTCGCCTCTGTCATTAGTGACAGTTGGCGACCAGGAGTTTCTCACTGAATGGCAAATGCTTGCGAACGTAGCGAATTTAGGGTTTTGTTGAGGCTCATAAAAATTGCAATAAAGTTTAGAAACAGTTGTTCTTCTTGCAAAGAAAATTTAAACACCCTCAAAGTTTCTTTGTGACAGTACAACTGTTTGCGATTTTTATTGCAACTGTTTTTTGCAAATCCGGACAAACAGCAAATTCGCAACGTTCGCAAGTATTCGCCTCTCAGTGAGATACCCTTAGTCACCAACCATCTTTTGCAAACATTTGCGCGAATGTTGCTAATTATTGCTAATAGTCGCTAAAGGTGGCTATATGAGGCTAACCCCGATTTGTCAGAAACATTTGTCAGAAAAGTTGGCAAATTCAAATCTTGCAAAAAATGCAATGTTCGTAAGCATTCGTCCGTCGCTCAGTGAGACACCAGCTTTACCAAAGGCTACTGCACATAACACAATCTGATCATGTGATTGACGGTGTCAAATGTCAAGTCCTTACTACAGGCAAGACGGTAAGGTCACACCCCCAGTTGCAGTCTGAAATCGTAAGGAGAATCGTAAAGCATCTGATGGTGCAGTCGACCTGCAAGGATACGTGAATTCTGCTTGATAAAAGTTATTGTGGGTGATCAATCAGTCAGTAGTTGTATAACTATTTTTTCTTCATCAGTCATTGGTAGAAATTTGATAAATACGGAAATTCAAACTAATATTTCCTTTTCAAGTTTTTTTATGCATAAAATGTTTTCTTGTGTGGCTCTTGTAACATATCACATTAAGTGTCGTTTGGATAGATTTTGAGAAATATCAACTTAAAAAAGTCTGAAAGTGCAATAAAATAAGTGATGTATCAATTTGTACCTAGCACAACCTTTCTTGAAGTGGTTTGCTTGGTGAATTGCTTGTGTAAGCATATGGTTTGTCTGAATATTCATGACAAAGTTGGATCAACACAACTGATATGAATATTGGTATGTGTGACTTTTTGTTAAGAATTAATTACACGCTTTAAAATTTGTAAGAAAGGCAGTGACGTAAAACATAGATCATATTCAATCCATTTCTTCCTTTATTTGCTTCACATGTAGGTGAACATGTTGGAATGGAGCAGTTCTGGATTGAATTGGTTTAGGAAATTATGGTAGCCATAATTTCACTAATATTCATTAAATCTTAAATCTTATATCATTTTTCAAAAGAAAATACTAACACTGTAAGCTGACGGTATTCAAATTAAGCTGTAGAATGACATTTTTTCTGACTTTAATAGAAATAGTTTTGGTAACTGAAAATAATTCTGGTTGTTTGTACATCATTTTATTTGTATGTAGATAGTGTACATCAAGATATTTTCATACTTGTATGGCAAATAATTACCCATAATTATTATTCCCCTCTAAAACTATATATATATGTATATATATGTGGTTTGTTGCAAAAATGTGTATGTACATGATAATGTGCATATGTCTTCAACATAATGTATATTTAGACATTTGCATTTTTGAATATAAGGAATGTCACTTCAATAAATATTCTCCATGATGTATATCTTCTTGCCTGTGGCGTGTTGTGTTTTTGAGTCATGAGATGGCTTATACAAGGACTATAGATTTTGGCTAAAATTGTTAAAAAATGAAATTCTTGCAATTTATTTTTTTTGAATACACCTACATAATGAGCTATATTACCCCAAAACTGCATCGCTGTGAAACCCTCATTTTTGGAGAAAATTAATCAAATTATAACAATCCTGGGGGGGGGGGGGGGCACCCCGAGATTTTCCATAGGTTATGGTATCGTGTATAACCCCTAAAACTGTATCCTTTAGTTTAAATATCGTCTAGTTTGTCAGTATAAACAATTTTTCAGGCGAGGTTTGATTGTTGTTTTCTGATGTGTTGGGTGACAGTAGTATACTACAAGTACATGTATGTGAAAGATTGACAAAAATTTTGTCTCATTTGATCTGGTTCGTCCATCCGTTCACTGTGTCATTTTAATTTTAAAAATCTAATTATAATATCGCTGGTGAGTGCTCTTACACAGTCACACCATGCCTCCATGGTCACACATACCTACATGAATACGGACACACATATTATCACACAAATAAGTACATACAAACAAGTATGTGTTCAATACTAATTTTTATTACTACAATAAAATCCGTAGCTTGTCGCTGTGTCTATACATGACATACAACCAACGCAGTTTTGCTGAACACGATAGATAGGCAAGAGTGATGGAGTAAACTATATTACATTTCCCAAACCATAAAAGGTATTTTCCAAATAAAATATAATTAGATTATACCATGCACAAATATCCTGTTTCAAAACTTAGGCCCTTATTGACATAATTCTTGTTGACGTAACCTATTAATCATTCTCATCAGAACGGCGCCATGCAGGGTAAAATCCCGGGGTAAAATCTTAGGGGGCAGCGGGAACTCCACCGTCAAATCCTCATGCCCGTTCACGGCCAACCAGCGGCCGAAAACTCAATTGTTTGGGGGGGGGGGGCACGCGAACAATTTTCACGGCCAAATCATGCTCGTTCACGGCCAAATCATGCTCGTTCACGGCCAATCCAGCGGCCGAAAAGTCAAAAAGAGGTGGGGGGGGGGAGGGGAGTCCAACGCGAAAAAAAAATTCACGGCCAAATCCAATGGTAAAATAATCCTCTTAAAAACTTGCAATAGTTACGTGTGACTTAATTTTACCCTTAACAAATAATTACAGATAATTATGTCTGTACATAGATACTGCACCCCCGGGTAGGGGTAGGCCTGCTTAGATTTGGTTGGGACGGGGGGTGAAGCTCCCGGCTCAAAACCCATACCCGTTCCTAAGGGTCATGCAAGAAAAGGGCACCCATGTCCAAGTGTTCTGAATACATTTCACTTATAGCATGTGATAAATTTGAGAATTTTCTTCAAATCAGCGTTCAAAATCGGGTTCGAAATGTCCCATCGGCGAAAATTCCAGCTGGAACCGACAATGACTCATTTGTAAGGGCTTACATCCAAATTCGGACCCATATCTAAGGATTATTATTATTAATATTATTAATATTGTTATTAATATTATTATTATTATTATTATTATTATTATTATTATTATTATTATTATTATTATTATTATTATTATTATTATTATTATTATTATTATTATT
>JZLH01S0099384.1:5471-17326 GCA_001188425.1 Eucidaris tribuloides
GTAAATGCAAGAGATTGGTCACGACTTCTTCGCCGGTGATACAGAAATTCTTTGGGAATTTAAGAATATTTCTGAAAATTGTCAAAACCCCTACATCCCCTTCAAATCATAATAAGTCCTTACTTTTCCCCTACGAAGTCTCCCCGTAGGGATTCCCTACTCCCTACTGTTGGCTAAAATGGCCTACAGTAGGGATTTTCCCTTACGAGTGGCAGCCTTGACAGGTCCCAACATGTACTAAGTCAGCGTGCAGGTTTGCAAACATCGACTTCTGTCAAGTCTGTTACGTTGTCCGAGCTGTAACGCTAGAGGGCACCACGCACGATTCGACGCCATTTTGATTTATCCGAACTGTCAAACCGGGTCAAAAAATTCTGCAGGCTGGTCCAGCAAAGATATGAAGCTGTAAAAACAAGGAAAATGAAATGGTGAGTCCTTCATTTGAAAATTTACCTTCGATATGTATACACGTACGTACCTAAATAAAATATGGGTGTGGAAGTTGTTCGCGTGGGTTGAAAATAGCCCACCAAAATGTGTGGCATGATTGCGACATGAGTGAACACCCATTACTTTATGTGCGTTTCTATGCAAAAGTCCCCTTGTGACTTTTGAAAAGTGACATTTTTGCCTTTTGCATGCTCACTCATGCATGGCTTGAGGAATCATTCACATTTTCACACAGATGTTAGTCAATAAGTGTAGGAATACTACTGCCGAATTATTTTGCTAAAACTTATTTCGTTAAAGGTTAGTGACATCATTGGGAACACTTGAAAATGTCTCAAGAACCAAATGAGTTGAAATATATACCAGCTGTTCACTAGCAGATGTGGATTTCCCAGCTGGGAGGATTTGTCTGTAATTTGTTTACTTAAGGAGAATCAAGCATAAACATAGGAGTATCTTATTCTTTGCCGGGTAGGATAAAAATAAGCCCCATAGAGAGCCACACAGCAGGTTTCCATGCTACTAGTAATATTGACATTGTTTGTTTTAGAATGAGTGAACGTTTGACTACAAGATTTTCACAGGAGAAGCCTTGCATAGTGTACTTGATTCTAGAGTAGTATCAGCCCAAGTTGAGGACTACCCCCAATCATGTCATTTACCTTTAAAAAGTTATGGTGGTTTGAAAAAGGGGGTAGTTACTTTTGTTGTTGTGTTTAAATCTAACGTTCCAAACGTTCAGACGAGAATACAACAAGCAAGGCCAAGGATAGTGTAGTGCAATAGATGCCTTATTACCCCTTACAGCTGCCTGGGGTTTATTATGGTTTAGCGGAGACCAATCAGCAGGATTTTGGGGAGGGGGGGGGGGGGGTCAGGGGGGTTTTCTGGGTATACAATATCCACATTTCCAATTTCTTCTCTGAAACATAGCAATTCAAACGGTTGTTTATTTTTAAGCCTTGCCTAAATTGTGCAATATTGTAACATGCCACATTCTCTTTTCAACACCACCCAGTCAAGTACAGGTGTATTATCATATTCCCTAGTATAAATAGATAAATGTTATTGTACAGTATATTGTGCGAGAGACAGGGTGAGGGTGAAAAGAAATGCATGTTTTGTGGGAGCGTGTATACATGTTTGGGAGCGCGAGAATATGGAATGCGTGTGTGCTTGTGTTTGTGTGTATTTGTGTGTGTGGATGTATGTGTGCATGTACCTTGTATGTTTGTGTGTATATGTGTGTGTATGTGGATATACGTACATGTATATGTTTGTGTGTGCATGTACGTGTGTACACGTGTGTGTAGGTTTCTGTAGGGGTGTGTGTGTGTGTGTGTATGTTACATGTATGTGCGTGTGTGTGTGTGGTGTGTGCTAGTCGTGTGTGTGTGTGTGTGTGTGTGTGTGTGTGTGTGTGTCGTGTCGTGTGTGTGTGTGTGTCGTGTGTGTGTGTGTGTGTGTGTGTGTGTGTGTGTGTGTGTGTGTGTGTGTGTGTGTGTGTGTGGGTGGTGTGTGGTGTGTTGTGTGTGCGTGTGTGTGTGTGTGTGTGTGTGTGTGTGTGTGTGTGTGTGATGTGTGTGTGTGTGTGTGTGTGTGTGTGTAATACTGATTAAAGTAAATACATACATGTCAAAATATTAATTTGGTCAGTAAATTATAACATTATAACATTTATATTGCACTCAATGAATTTAATTTAAAAATACTTTGTTTTGACGCTTTGAATCAGATCAGAACATTGTAAATCATCCATATAGTTTTATATGTAGTAATTTGTATTATTTTTTTAAATCTGATGCAATTTTGATCTTAGAGTGATTATCATGTGTATTTTATGTTTGATTTCGAATGTGAATTTATATGTGAATTTATGTCTTTTTATGTACATGCATCGCAATTCAGCTGTAAAGCTGCCATGATGTTTTTTCTTTTGTGAAATAAAATATACCATTGAATAATAATAAAAAGTTTCGTGAGGTTTTGTGAGGTTTTTTTGACTAATGAGGTAACTCACACATGGGGATAGCTCCATACTTTTGTGTACAAAGTAATAGATGGCCTTTCCTATGTACACTGTAGGTATGGCACAGAAAATTGCTCTGAAATTCAGTCTTTTACAACACTCTACTGAAATATTGCTTTGATATGGCTAGTCTATGATCTGTCAAACATTATATGTTATGAAAATTAAGGACTCAACATGTCAGAAGTCTGTTTTAATTTTTCTAACATGTGGGTCCATCATTTAAATTTTGCAAGAGCAATTTTATAAAGTTGCTATTGCATTCAAGTCACAAAGTGCAAACTTTGTTAGTTTTTTCCAGTAGAGGGCGTATGTGGTCCATAAAGCTCTGCTTAGGACCACATACACAGTAGGTGTGGAGGTAGCCCTAAATGTTATATCACTCACGAGAGAGTGCAGACCGAAGGCTTCGGCCTTTGTATCGAGTTCGGTCGTTTTTTCAGAGGTTTTTAACGGACAATTTGGACGGACATTTTACATTTACCTACTCTCCTTTATACAAAGTCCGGATGCTATAGAACTTCTGCAATACCGGCGATAAACCCTGTGGACTCCCAGCTAGTTTTGGGGGCCAACGAATGGACAGAAAATGTCCGATTTCATATGATTCATTACATGTACAAGTGAGAAATTACTTCCACTGGCGCAAACTAGCCCACCTGAGTCATGCCAATCATGATTCTATCCTTATTTCATCGTCAAAATCATGAAGAACGTGAAAAACTTGCCGAAAAGTGTTCCTTGGGACCGCACAGTTGATGCGTTGGCTGGTGTCGAAGCTAGCTGTAGTCACACACCGCGGCGTGTGTGTATACAGCTACATGTATAGCTTCGGCACCAGCCAACGCATCAACTGTGCGGTCCCGAGGAACACTTTTTGGCGAGTTTTTCACGTTTTTCATAATTTTGACGATGAAAAAAGGATGGATTCATGATTGGGATGACTGAGGTGAGGTAGCTTGCGCCAGTGGAAGTAATTTCTCACTTGTACATGTAATAAATCGTGTGACTTGGTCATTTTCCAGTCCGTTCGGTGGCCGGGCCACCACAGGGCTTATCGTCAGCATTACGGAGGTTCCATAGCATTTGGACTGTGTAGAGGAGATACTAGGAAAATGTAAAATGTCCGTCCAAATCGTCCGTTAAAACCTCTGAAAAACGACCGAACTCGACACAGCCTGGAGATACTAGGTAAATGTAAAATGTCCGTCCAAATCGTCCGGTAAAACCTCTGAAAAATGACCGAACTCGACGCAGGCCGAAGCCTTTGGTCTAGAGAGAGTGGTGCCTTGACTCTGTGTGTGATTCTTATGCCTGGCCAAAATTGCATATCAGAATACAATATGCAATAATTTCAACTTTAATGACTAAGTCCTCATGATTTATTACAGACCAGACATGAATATTTGGTTCGAGACAGTTTAGTTTAAAATTGAATTAAAAAATTATAAAAATAATAGGTGCATAGAATTTGTGAATAACAAGGTAATAACAGAACTGGAAAAAATCCTTAGAATCAAGTACATGTACACTGTTCAAGACTTTTGCTGTCTAAATTTAATGGTCAAATGTTGAGTTCTTTTCAAACAGTCGTCACCAGTACTCATTGTTACAGACAAATTTGGGCAAACCTGTACTTTAGGGGACCGGACAATGTAAGTACAATATAAGTTCTAAATACCATTCAAAATCATTCTGGGCATGTTCTTACATACCAGCTCTCTCCAATCCTTGTTCGTTTGATGAAAATAAAGAAAATTTTGGACGAAAATATTGGCCAAAAACATGAGTGGTTAGCGACTTTCGTATACGGCAGTGTTCACGCTGCTCGAACTAGCGCGGTGCATAGAATCCGGACAACTCGACCCTCAGACAATTCGACCCCGGATAACTTGACCCTCTACCCTAGATCACCGTGCACCAGCTAGAGGATTCCAGGATAGAAGGTCGAGTTATCGCTGATTGGTCGAATTGTACTTGAGGTGCGGTGTTTGTCGGTACTTCTATCACGCGCTAGTTCGAGCAGCGTGAACACTGCCGTGTTCACTGCATGGCAGAATGTCATTTCAGCAAAACGTGCGTATGGCAAAAAGGACGTTAACAAGTGCTCTAAGCATAATGTCGTAAACAGTAAATTGCCTTTAACTTGAAAAACAAGAACAACTTATTCCATATTTCTCTTTAACATACTTATTAAAAGGACCTAAAAGATCACAATAGTTTGATTTCATGTGAAATAAGCCAATGGTTGTAACGTTACAAGCAATTTACTGATAACAACATTCTGCTTTGAGCACTTGCTAACGACATTCTGCCATGCGCACCTTTTTGCTGTAACGACATTCTGCCATGTGCACGATGACCTCTTCTTCACAAGTAATATATAGCCAGGAGATACACATACTCTCCAGCTGGTGTACATTGGTATATGTTTCAACCATTTTGATTCTTGGGATATTTATGACTTCCAATCATGTCAATGCCCACAGTCATTTTTTTTTTCATTGCACATTAGGGCAAATTGTAGTCCACTGTCTGGACTGTTTCACGGTAAATACTTCACTCACTATGTACACAACCCATCATATGCACGCATTATCACAGGGTTAGTGAATCACTGGGGTATGGCATGTTCGTGGGAGAACTTGGAGAAGCACTTGTGTTAGGGTCATGTTTGGGGTGGGGGACGGGTTTTGGAGATTGATTGAATAAATCAGTCAGAATCTGGACTTCAGTGGGTGATTTCAAGTTTTATGTTAT
Source organism: Eucidaris tribuloides (assembly GCA_001188425.1). NCBI lineage: Eukaryota > Metazoa > Echinodermata > Echinoidea > Cidaroida > Cidaridae > Eucidaris > Eucidaris tribuloides. The sequence goes on from JZLH01S0099384.1 coordinate 10,711, forward strand.
TGTTAGTGTTAGTAGCTGTCGAGAGCCGTTAAACAGAACTCCAACACTGCGACTAGGATTAATGGTCACTATCGATTTTGTAATCGATAGCTTAATACCAGTGGTAACACTAGCGTAACGTCACATCCCTTGTGCGACGGACATGAAAACCATGGAAAACCTGAAGAAATGTTATTTCTTGATGATATTTAAACAATCATACTACAAATGTAACACTGTCGAAAAGACGTGTACTTCCCTCTTAATTTCATGTATTGGACTCATTTCATTATGTCATAGTTCTTTCACAATCTAAAATAATGTAATTTTTCTTGCCGCTTACCACACACCACCGCGCTGCCATACACATTAGGCCTGCATGAACAACTGCGCGACCCTGCTGGGTAAACTGAGACAGAAATAACACGAACAAAAGCAACGAACTTGAAATGGTGGATTTTCTTAATTCCCAGAGTCTAGTGTTAATGAATAGGACAAACGCATGTAAATTGCTAACACCAGCATCCCAGCTCGGTTCAGCAGATGATTTTTAACACAATCTACAACACCAACTTCCAGAAGTGTGTTATAATTTCGGGGTCAACTTGTTAACACGGATCGATTTCAAGTTTCGGATTAACGTTCGTGTTATTTAGGGACAGTGATTTTCCGTTTCAAGAAAAGGCCTTTTCCGTTTCCAAAAATCTGGAATTCCGTTTCAACTTGTCTGAAAAATGGAAATTCCGTTTTACCATAGACTTTGTATACATGAAAAAAATTGACAATTCCATTTACATAAAACTTGAAACAAATATTTCTCGCTGTTTCTGTGTTTTTGTGTCAACTTTTTCTAATTTTTGTTCTGAGTTTTGTGTTTTTCCTTTCAAAAATCAGAAATTTGGAGAAAAAGAGGTTTTCCGTGATTTTCCGTTTGAAAACTAATTTTCCGTTTAAAGTTGTGATTTCCAGAAATTCCGTCCGTTTTCCGTTATCGCGGAAAATCACTGTCCCTAATTTAGCATTAATGATGACAGCAACAACAAAAAACAGCAACAAATGATTATCATAAACATAGTCATTGTCATCATCATCATCATCATCATCATCATCGTCATCATTATCGTAACCACAGAATACAGTGATCAAGTTTTGCAGAAAAATAACAAATAATTAGGCTACAAGTAGCTGAATTAAATTAAATCTTAAATAAATGAAAAAATGATTTTGGATCTTCATGATCCTTGAGCTGTCTATTAAAGTGATAGGCTAACATTGTGGAGCTTCAAATTAAAAAAAATTGTCAAACTGTGATATGAGTAGTGTCGGAATGGACAAATAAACACCCTAGAATACAAAAGTTTGGAAATTTATGCTGCCACTGGCAAGCTATGAATGAATAAACAATACTCGGGGCGAGTACAAAATAGCCTAGATCTATACACAGTAAGTCTGTGGGAGGAAATGGGCAGGAGAATCCGGTCAACTTATAATTTTCACTTTTTTTAAAGCATTAAACCATCATTTTGAAAAACAATTTTGTCAGGGCTTCATTTTTAGACCTTATCAAAGACACTTGGAGCATGGAGGATTATGTAGCTCACATTTTTTAAACTGTGGTCAATGTTAGCCAGTGGCTTTAACCTTTTTGATACATCACTATGACTGGAGGTATTGTAATCACATTGCATCCGGTCAGCTTATGATTTTCACTTTTTTAAAGCATTAAACCATCATTTTGAAATACAATTTTTTCAGGGCTTCATTTTTAGACCTTATCAAAGACACTTGGAGCAATTTTTTAAAAACATTTTTTAAACTGTGGTAAATGTTAGCCAGTGGCTTTAGCCTTTTTGATACATCACTATGACTGGAGGTATTGTAATCACATTGCAGTAAGCCTGAGAGGCTGAGATGGTCAGTTTCCCAAATCCCTTTTGACCGAGAGGTCACAGGTGAAATTGGCTGGGTACATGTAGGATCTCTGTCCATTGTACTATAGAAATGTAAATTTGTCTGTTTTGTGATGTGTGAAGTGAAAAGGCTGGCTATTTTGGTCTGGTGACAGGTTTGTATTGAACTAAAAACTTTTGACACCTCCCTGAAAGGCAAGTTTCAATAATCTGTTTTCTCAACAAATACAAAGACTTGCTTTTTCTCACCTCTGATTGAGTAGAAGGAGAAGATGGTGTTTACTTTGTAAAAGTCATAAGCCATGTCCACACGATCAGACGTAAGTTGCTTGTGACCGGGCATAACTTATGTCGGTAATAGCATCAGATATAAAGTTGCTGTATGAACGATTGTCGGGCATAACTCTATCGGATATAGTGCGACTTATACCCGACGATTTATATCCGAAGAAGACGAGATATAAGTCCGGTAATAAGTTATACCCGGTAATAACAAAATACGTGTGGACTGTTGTCGGACATAACTCCGATCTGAAAAGGGCAATTACTCTTCGGGAAGACAACTTCATTGTTTACCAATTTACATTTCACGCAATTTGGGTCAGAGGTTACGACCTGATAGCACCTTGACTATGTCATTTCCTGTCTGCTATTACGGGTTATAAGGTGTCGGGCATAAGTTTTGTCGGGTATAAGTGTTAATACCGACACGTGTGGATGCGTTGGTGGATCAATGGAATTTTTTTTATTACGTCGGACTTATACCCGACAAAGATATGCCCGGTAATAACTGCCTTGGTGAACGCAACTACGGTATAGTCTCTCTCTTTCCTTGGTCTGGGACTGACTCACTGTAAATTTTAAACAAACTATGTTAGTATTTACAATTGTATCAACATACAGTGAAACCTGTGTATAGTGGCCACCCAAGGGAAACAAAAATTGTGGCCTTTGTAGACAGGTGGCTGCTATAGACAGGTTCTTTAACACACGATTTGTCTCCTCTGGAATCATTTAAGTGGCCACTATAGACAGGTTGGCTGCTATAGAGAGGTGGCCGCTAAGACAGGTTTGACTGTAGTTTAAAGATTGTGTCAGGGATGTGCAAGTCCATTGCTTCCCTTCATTATTAATACCAAAACGGTAGTATGGTAGTATACTACTTACAAATGGTGTGTTGAAAGTCTGAGATCCATACGTCATGAATTTGTTGTTTTATGAGAAAAACTAGGAACGACATGTTACCAGAATGTTGTTCTTTCCGTGAGTTTCAATTTTGCTCAAACTGCGAATCGCGGTTACTGTGTACCTTCGCAAGACCAGCGGAGCGCACCGTGATTGGTTAACCGGATAGCCCCCGTGCGACCATTGGCTAACGGCTGATCAGACAATTTTGGAACGGCACGTGCACGTTTGACGTCGCAGATTTTTTGAAATTGCTCCTGAGCAATTTGAAAAAGGATGAAGTTTAGCCGTCCAGATTTTCACCAAAACTCAATATTTTACCCCAAGTCTCTATGAGAGGTGTTTATTTATATTAATCTTCACATTGGATATGATTTCAGCTGATTTCATTCATATAGATGTTTTTTGACGTGCAAATCAATGACACAATCTTTAACACTGGAGAAACTTGATTTAAAAAAAAGTAGAATCTTGATGTCTGAGAATTATGTTTCGTGAGGAAAGTGTCATAAAATCTGAAATTGACAATTAGAATGGTTTTGGTTGTTTGGGTGCAGTAAGACTTTGATTGCAAAATGTGCTTTTATTTTGGAGAAAAATGCATTTCTTTGCCTGAGATTGTACATGCACAACCCAAGATATTTGTACTGGCTTGTGGAATTTGTCTTCAAATTTTTTATTGTCACTAGGCAAAATGTGTTGATGTTAAAGAAACAAACATTTTGGAAGCCCCATCTAAAGAATTGTCAAACTTTGTATAGATCTGACATATGTAACAATGTTTGAATGGAATTTTTATTTTTTATTTTTTATTTTTTTTTTTGGGGGGGGGGAGGGGTAGTTTCAATTTTGGACCTTATCAGAGATGGTGGTACATATAGCATGGGGAATATTGTAGCTCAGAGTTTTAAACTGGAAACATTGTAACACTGTACCTATATGATGCCTTTGATAACCCAATTTTGGTGGAATTGGATGTACAGCATGTTTTGCAATCAATGACTTCAACTGAATGTTTGATTGGAATATCATCCTGAGGCTATCCACCTATCATACCAATACACCTTTCATGTCAACATTCAGGGATCTAATGGGTTTATCTCCCACTTCATCATGGCCCATAATCCTCTTATCTTATCCAATTAAAGCTAGCCAGTCTATGTACAGTTCAATTGGGGGGGGGGGGGTTAGGTCTGGCTTCCAGATGCAAAACTTATCTTATTTCCTAAAGAAATTAGGCTTACAATCATCAGTTAACTGTCTTGAACTAAGACTAGTTCTCTGAAGGTAAAAACAAGTCAGAGAGGGAGTGATATTAGTACTCTGGGGATGGAAAAAGTCGCATGGTCTGGAACCGAGACGTGGGGGGGGGGGGGTTAGTAGTGAGAGTCCTTTCTTGTTTTGTTTTCGTGAATGGATTTTCTCCCATTCTTTGGTGTGACTCACTACTTAGAGTGAGATGTAAACATGTCTCCTTGGTGATTCATCATCATGGTCTGGTGGGAGGGGAGTGTTGTCATCCTACCAGTCTTCAAGGTCTTCATGCATGCAGTGCATGCAGGTATCACTGGCAACCAAGAATCATACAGCCCAATGACAGGGGAGTCATCTAATGAAACATGACAGATATGCTGATGATGTGCTTATTGTTGGTTTAAAGCAGGGAAATATGTTTGGTAGTAATCCATTATGCCGAAAAGTACATAGTGTACACATAGAAATTATGTGTATTTAGAATATGTTGGGGATGGGGGGGGGGGGGTGAGGGGGTGGTTAATTGCTGCACTGCTTGGTATCATTGTCATTTGAAATATTTTTTATGTGTGCAGTTATTTGCTTATTTTGTACATGCAAGTGATAATTTTAATGGTGACGAATGTGAAGAAAAGAAGGAGGAGAGGGAGAAGAGAAGGAGGAGAAAGAGGAGAAAGAGTAGGAGAAGGCGGGGGAGGAGAAAATGACTTTGTCCTGGACATATACAGACTACAGCACAGTCACATGAACAGACATTCATTTAAAGTATTAAATCACGGAATACTGAAACACTGTAAACTGGACTGTAGAAGAACTTAGGTGGTAGTCCTGTATACAAAATAAAATATTTAAAATATGAATTTGAAAAATCAAGATAGAAGTTGGGTATTGCCGAGTCAATATATAGACCTACAATGACTGTTGCAAGTGCTGCCAGCTGTATTGGTAGATGCAATTTGCCTAGTACGGATGTTATAGATGGGGAATAAAAGTGGTGCAATTTGAAAAAAACATGATTCATTACAAATTTGGGTGCAACATTGACTACTTCCAGTGCAGTATATTTATTTCTGAGATTGAAAATTGTAATCTAAATTTGTAATCTAAATTTGTAATGAATCTTCAGTATTATGTATGTGTGCATGTACATTTACACATGTATGTGTATAGCTTTAGCTTGATATTTATAGACATGTGTATAGCCATAAGATAGGTAATTGACCTTTGATCGTGTATTCTGCAATTCGTCATGAAAATGGAGCCCAAAGTTCAGCGTCTCATTAGCCCTTTCAATATCCTACACATTGTTGACATTCATCTTAACACTGAGGGAAGTAGAGAGTCAACAGCCCTAGTGTGTGGTGAGATGGATTAAGCCCAATTACAAACACCATAGAGCAGCTCATTAGTGGATACAACAGTTGACCTGTTTACGTTTAAAGTCCACAGTCAAACTGATCATATACCCTCATAATTAATATACTGTGCTGTTGTGATTCAAACTATATGTATAGAAAGGAGGATCGACATATTGTATACGCTGAATATTTGGCAGTGGTTTTATTTTCGCAAATTTTGCGACTTACTGAACACAAAAATTTTCACTTCCTTACATTTCTATACAAAGTGAATGCAAATACAATAAAATCGCGAAAATATACCCTCGCGAATTCCCCGTCTTGAAGCAAAATCGCAAAATAAATGGATGCGAAGTATATACAGTACATGTAGTTGTTTGATCATATAGCCCTATTTTAAAGAACTTTCCTTCCAATGTCAGTGTTATTCGATATTTCTCAATGTAACAACTAACAACACTATGTAGTGCAATCAAACTAAATATGATATAACCTGATCAAGCTTACACGCACCTGTATTTCGCACCCATGTACTTATACGGGTGATATCATCATGCATTCATATATGCTGTTGCAGTAGTCTCTATTGTATCTTGCATGGCGTATCATGTGCATGAGCTACATGTACAAGCTGTTCATAGTGACTTAGTGTTTACCAATCACTGCCAAAAAATCGTCGTGCAGACTGGTATGATACTTTTGTGGACCTGACACATCGATTTTCACAAGCTTTGCGTGAAACTCCCTCTAAAAGTGACAACCAGGCAACTAGAAATTACACACTATCCGTATATATTTTGAACACATTAAACACAATTTTGAAGCCAAGTACATGTATGGTGTAATTTTACACACATACATGTACAAAGGTGGATTATAAATCTACACTACATTTTTTGAGTTTTTATAATGTATTAAATTTTCCACAAA
>JZLH01S0099384.1:32764-48013 GCA_001188425.1 Eucidaris tribuloides
TTGGGAGTTATTACAGTATGCCCCCCCCCCCCAAAAAAAAAGGGTCCTCACAAAATATGTTTATTTTTTTTCCTCCCTGAAATATCCATACTTTTGGATAGCCAGACTAGCAGAGATCTCCTTTATACAAATGTAAAAAAAATGTGAGAATTCATGCTTTACTGAGCAGAAATCACATGTGGAAAAATTTAAAATCCAGACATGACAAATATTTGTTTCTTTATCTGACTGGTAGCAGCAAAATTGAGAGTTGTAAAAAGGGTTAGAATTGCTCCCGAACATTCTAAGTTGTGTGTCTCTGTCTGCTGTCTGCTATGACTTGTAATCTTGTAAATAGCAAACAAGGAAAAAGACTAAGGAAACTCATAACAGTAACTAGCACATGTGAGTAGATTCCCTGTATAATCAATATGATATCAGAAACGATAATAAGCCTGATGAAGCCCATGAGAGAGAAAACATTGACATTGTATCCCAGAGAAGCCGTGTTGCTCCTCCATGGCTGTTGCTGTCATATTGATCCCTGACAGGTGCGAGAACTTCCCCCCAGGAAACCCAACATCTCAATAATCCTACATCCATTACATGCCTCAGCTTCTTCACTCTTCACAGGTCAAGACAGTTATTTAGAAGATGGCCTCCCTCATGCAGGGAGGTCTGTCTAATGGATGTTACATCAAGATTACTTAGATTAGTACTTGGGATAAACAACATTAAATTCATCATGTAGTGTGTACTTATTTTTTGTGGAGGGATGTTTACACCTATAATGACATTCCAGCAATTATTCAAATGTTAATGAGGGATATTGAGGGTTGATGGTAATAGTGATAATGAATCTTAATGGTGATAATGATGGTGATGATAATGATGATGACAATGATGGTGATGATAATGATGATGACAATGATGGTGATGATAATGATGATGACAATAATGATGAAGATTGCTGATGCTGCTGATGATGACTAATATAATAAATGATTGTTGAAGAACAAGGTGATAATGGCGATGAAGGTAATGATGTTAAAAATGATTAATGGTGATGACAGTAATGATGATAATGAACATGATTTATCATGATAATGACAGTTACATGTATGAGGAGAACAATAATGAAGAAGAAGCAATTTCCTGTACTCATCCCAAACAAAGTCCTGATGACCAGTATAAAATGTTTCACTGCTCATATTCTGGTCCAAATGAGATCTGCATTTTGTAAAATGACAATCTTCCATGACAATTATGTTGCAGTACCATGAAAGGAACTGAAGTATGTATAATTTTGTTGAATTTACAGGTATATTAGTTTGTTGATATGAAATAAAAGAGCTGTTTGAAAAGTTATATTTTATCTTCATTAGATGTTGACATTGTGAAATTTTCACATTCCATTAATTCAAGTGATTTTGAACAGAATTGCGATCATATATAAAGACAGTAATCAACTAATCATACATTGATACTATCATGGGGTTTATAGGCATGTGGATGATGGTGGTGGTGGTGGTGATGATGATGATGATGATGATGATGATGATGATGATGATGATTATGATGGTGATGATGATGATGATAGTGATGATGATGATGATGGTGTTGGATATTGATAGAATTCTCAAAAAAAGTGTTATGCTGTTTTCACTGACTCTGTTCGGTATCAAAATGTCATGTTCAGAACACTAATATATCAATATTTTAAGAGCAGATTTTGATGAAATTGTGTCGTTCTGCAATTAATCAATTTGTTTGATTAATTACATATATTTATATGCATCATTTTTCCCTCTTTTTTATATATTTTGTACAGAAACGTGAGAGGGGTCTTATGAGAGTGCATCAACTAAATAACGTCAACCAAGCGCTACAAGTACTTCATCAGAATAAGGTAGAACTTTAGCCTGTCTGTTTACCTGGCATTCTATTAGGATTCACTCAACATGAGCAAATGTTACCTTTTGATACTACTATTGCAGTTTTGGTATTTGTGGGGATTTTTTTACATATTTTTCCAGTGAACTCCCTTCCTCATCCCATCAAAAAATAGAGAAGAAAAGGAAACATACCATAACAGGCATTTACTCCATCAAGCATTTCTTATTCAAGTTATGCTGTTCTTGAAACTTTCTTTGAGAAAATATTCTTCAGTATTTGAAACAGAATCCTACATTTATCATCTTCTTGCCCAAATCCTGTGTTATCTGGGATAAGAAATGTAATTTGAGCAGCACAGTTTGCAGTTTAGTTGAACAAACCTGAGAAGAGAATTATTTCAAGTCCTAGAGGGAACCAGAATTGTTCTAATCTGTGCCTCAAGGTACATGTAGGAACATTGTCAATAACACATTTGTACCATTTTTCTAAAAGGGTGAACGCTACTTCTACATCCCACAAATAATCTTATTCTGGTTAGTGGAGATATTATTGCATTTCCTGGCTTGTTATGTAGAAATTTCCCTGTAGCTTTTTTGTTTGCTTGTTTGTTAATTTTTTTTGCATGTTTTATTTCTGTAATAATTGATCAAGTACATGTTAACAAGTCCTTTTCAAAGAAAAAAAATCACAAGCCTATGGGGTCCAAATATATGAAATTAATTATATGAGATATACAAATAACCAAAACAATACACAAACATACATGACAACATTAACTACAATGACAATGGAAATAAGCAAAACTCCATATGCTATAACCTAATTCTTCTTCTTGTCTGTGTTCAACAACAACACCAATATTTTCATGTCCCCCCTTTTCCATGATGTAGGTTTGGATATTTTAGTTCTATTTTGGACCTTCATCAAATTTCCTAGTTTGTGAAACTCCCTGGATTAATACACGTTAAAAGAATTATAAGTGTGAATCTATTCAATGAATGGCAGCAAGCATGTTAGTCATGCAAGAATGAGAGATGTATGTGTGGGATATTGTCATCACCTCTGTGAACCAGGATCAATCATGCCAAAGGGAAAGTATTAGCCTTTTGCCACCATTACATGCCAAAAGATTGTTCCATGATCACTGCCCTTAAAGGTGAATTCTTGACTGATAGCAAGTTGCTTTGAATAGATGCAGAAAAATCAACAACAGAGACAGTAGAGTATGAGAAAAATAAGGCAATTAAAAATGTGGTTACATGTATCAATTCTTGAAATTTCTTGCAATCATTGCAGATTGGCAACACAGTTTTGTTCTATACTAAGGCCAATGAAACTTGATTATTAGTTTCCCGTCACCTGCCCTCGTTATGATTTTTGGGCCGCGTTAGAGGCCGAAAATCTAAGAAAAATCTTTTCAAGCCTCACCTTTTCAGTTGATTTTGGAAGTTTTGGTAGGAAACGAGTCTCGGAAATGAGTTTAAAAATAGACCCAATATTGTTTGTATTTCGTTTCAAGATCGTTTGTTGGGCCATAATACATCAAAAGGGTTCCACTGTACATGTTTTGGGTTAGAACTGTTAGAAACTGAAAATGTGCAAATGGAATGAACAAAAAAGCATGTAAGTGTTTGTAAAAAAGTTAAAATAATGAAATCCTGCATGTAATGAATAATAAATAATGAAATAGTTCCCTCATTATGGGCTGAAAAAATGTGACGGGAAACTCATAATCCAGTTTCATTAGCCTAATGAGCAATCCTATATTTTGCATTTTTAATACTAAAATTTACATGTTTGTGAATTTTTCTGCCTGAACACACTTCACATTGGATTTGTGTACAAAGATGTTAGTCTGTAGATACACATGTATGATGTAGACAGTGTTTCATGTGGGAAAATGGAAATTTAGTTATATGGTTTGTACAAAACAAATAGGGGATTGCTCATAGAAAGTGCTACAACAATGCTAATATTTGTAATATCTATGATGTTATTTGTCCAATTTCTGTCAAACTATCACCGATCTATCCATCTGATTAACCCATATTTTATTTCAAAATCTTTTGTTGCCATCCTGAAATTCCCCTTAAAGACCTGTCATTTCATCAAACTCTTGTTTAGGAAAGGGTTGGGAGATGTTCTAGATGTCAAAGTTTTCAGATGAAGGAACAACCATCATTGATAAATGTCTCCAGATGCAGATGTTAGAGTTGACTTGGATTTAGCTGAATTGCTGAATCAATAAAAGAGTTATTGACTTTACCCTGATGCATGTGATGCTGGAGCAATGTTCTTCACTTTCCCCTCCCAAATGTTTGATTAGAGGCTTCGTGCATGCTTTGATAAGAGGGTATTTGAATGCATTTGGTTTATCCATACAGTAGGTCCATGATTTATCTAAGATAACCTGATTTTTATAAATTCTAGGAATATCAATAACTTTCTTGGAAGAAAATTTACCCTTCTTTATATTCCAATTTATTTGATTGTCTGCAATTTACAAAGAAGTTTACATATTCTGATGTTTGGGAATTCCAGCTTTAGTTCCCTGGACTTGCTATATTCCCCAAAGATCTCTGAATACATGTATCTGTGTATCCCCTAGTTTCTATCCACTATATTCAATCCACTTTTTTCTGTGATTTCATTGAGTAAAATCATGCACAGCACATATCCAGAGAACCATTTATAACATCAATTTAAAGGGGAATGAAACCCAGACGTCTACTTGCATTCAGAGAATAGATAAAAATAAGAGAAAGAAAATGGTGAAAATTTGAACAAATTTGACTGAACCGTTCAAGAGTTATAAATATTCCAAGTTTACGTAATCCTTATGTATGGAGGATTCTTAAACTGGCAACACTTCCACTTTTTGAGATGAAAGTGTGGAGAACTCCCCATTGGCTTTGTACATAAATTTTCACAAGTTTACATTTTTCTGAAATGTTAGTTGTGAAGGTAATCAAATTCTTCCAGAAAACATGTACAAATCATTTCTGCAGGGACATACTTGTACAACAAGCAAGAGGCAATCAGATATTTCATACAAAATGAGAATAAGTGAAAATTTGTGTACAAAGCCAATGGGGAGTTCTCCACACTCTCATCTCAAAAAGTGGTAGAGTTGCCAATTTAAGAATCCTCCATAACAATGATTAAATAAACTTTGAACATTCATAACTCTTGAACAGATCAACCAAATTTGCCCAAACTTTCACTGCTGTATTTCTTTTATTGTTCTGTATTCTCTGAGTACAGGAAGATGTCTGGATTTCATTCTGCTTTAAATTTCTGTTGGATTTGTCCCCCCTTTGATGGCAAGAGGTCTTTGTGTTTTCAATTTTCATATTCATAATCATGCAATTTGGTTTATATTTATGATATATTTTGTAAAGATCTTTTCCATATTCCTCATTTTTGGCGAAAAATGGTGGGAGTTTTGATCTATCAAATAACTTGTTCTATTAAATGAGTTGTATGCATGTATATTTCAACTCAACATAATCATTCAATAGGGAATTACTCATCTGTTATTTCAAAACAGCCAGTTGCTTATTAGGTTATTTGGGGAAAAATCAGTTAATGTAAATAGATATTCAGCCCAGAAATTGTGGTTGCCAAGCAGTCAAACAGAAACAGAATGCAAACAAGTGTAACGACTAAACCACTACACTACTGTCAACAATGATAGTGATAGTAACAACAACAACAACAACAACAACAACAACAACAACTTGATACTTTTAATACTGTTTAAAAAGTTTAGGCATATATGTTCTTTGCTTTCTGATTTTTGTCATGTGGGGCAGATTAAGCCCAGATTTCCCCCTATTGCCCCCTTTCATGTGTGACACATAAATGCTTGCTAAAACACTATGCTTGGGTTGCCATCCCTCAGTAATGGGCGTCTGGACAGAATGTTTACTAACAGTGAAACATCCCCTTGTAACGTCCATCCATCATTTGGGTTTAGCATCATCAGTCATAGGTTTGTCACTGCATCGACTCTTACTTACTCATGGTAATAAATTTCATTAGCTCATGAATGCTGTATCACCACATGTCAACAGCCTTCATTTATGACATACACATACATGCATAACCATACAAACAAACATATATACATGCTTACAATAAAATTCACCAACATATACACATGCACACTTCTAGAATATACAGATATGTTCATGGTAACAGTCCCTTTTTCGTGCAACTGAGCTAGTAGAGGCTAAAGTGAGGCACAGTAGTGTGATTGCTCTTTGTTAGTCATGCAACATTTGTTGTGCATTGTGCATACACTTTTTACATTTCTTCCTCTTCTTTAAAATGCGCACTTGGATTTAGACCAAACTTGACAGGAATGATCATTAGGGAAAAGGGATTTAAGGTTTCTCAAATGGTACACCTGGCCCTCATGGAGAACCATGGCCTGATATTTGTATGGTTTATCTGTGAAATTCTTTTCATGTCTTATTTTTGCAGGTACGACTTGTGAATATCAGCAGTAACGATATCGTCGATGGCAACCCTAAACTAACCCTTGGTCTGGTGTGGAGCATTATTGCACACTGGGAGGTAGGCACACATAATGTCCTGCTAAAATGCTTCAGTGATTTGACTGTGACTATTTATGTATGACATCATCTCCTGATTTTGGTTCATCGGGCTCAAATTAGCCAAAGAGCCTATGCCATGGCATCAGCATTCATTAGTATCGACAACTTGAAAATGCTTATCCTTTGTCATTTCTGAACTGATTTTGATTCTGTTTGCTTTATATGATAGAGTTAGGTGAGGAATTTGAAATTTCTTCACAAAATTGTAAACTCATTAGTTGTGCTAAGTTATTCAAGTGTATGCAAAATTGTCAATTGTCAACTGTCAATTACTGGGATACAAAATAGTGGGTAAACATACAGTAGTTCACCAGTTATGTTTCCACATTCCACTTTGCTATGACTCAGAAATTCTGCTCTGTGGAATTATGATCTTAGATACAGAATTCTAAAACAAAGTTATGCTAAATTATACTTATTTTTCCACAATTATTCTTTCATTTTTAAAACAATATTGATTTGTTAGTTTATCTGGCAGATCCTTGTTAGCTACACATGGCAAGCAATAGGGAATTGTACATTTTGGAAACCGCTATTGCTGTGTGCTGGATGAGTGCTACTTCATCCATGTTCTGGTGATTTTTTTTCTTTTGTTGTGTAAATGTGACAGTAGTGAAGGTTGTAATTACATCAATGATACTGATGATAGTATTTGCAATGGTAAGCTCTCAGTGAGCGGAAGGATATTAATGAGAAGGGTGTCAACAAGATGATGATGACACGCCAGTAGATAATTAGGATGATAAATGGTAGTGATGATGATGGTATTGGGTTGATGTTGGTGGTGGTGATACTGAGAATGATGATGAAACTACTGATGATAATGCTGCTGCTGCTGCTGCTGCTGATGATGATGATGATGATGATTTTGATATGATGGTGGTGATGATCTTAATAATAGTTTTGGTGGTGATGACAATGAGTGATAATGATGATCGCAAATATGATAATAATGATGATGTTTTACTTGGTTCTCCTAATTGCAGGCCAAAGCTGTTCTCAAAGACACTGACAATAGTATGGAATTACAGTATGAGAAGACAGTACTAAATTGGTGCAGAGAAGCTACTCAAGGGTAAGAATCATAGCATTATCCTGTTGTCATGGAAATGCAACATTTGCTCTGCCATGATGCACCACAATTCCAATAACTGATTTAAAAAAATAAAAAAACACACACACACAGAACAGAAGAAATTTAGTCATGTGACAAAAATAGAGGAAAAACATTTAAAAAATCAGATTTGATTTTTTCCATTTCAACAAAAGATGAAAAATCAAAGGTTCAACTGAATTAAATGGTGGATTGATTAAGCTTCTATCAAATCAACCCCTTATCTCCATTATGGGGGCAATGTTCAAGTTGGTTTAAACAAAGAATATGATTATTTTCTCGTAAAAAAATTCACTAACCTTGATAAGTAGACTGCTTACAACATTGCTGGAATGCAAAGCCATGCATTTTTTGCAACAAGTACTGGTATGCATAATTCTTTCAACTATTTTATCATCATGTTGTGAATGTACATACCTTTAAAGGTTGTACAGGGCAAATCACATATCTCATACTGTATGTGTGAAACTTAGTTATGACTGTCATATTTCTTTCACTGTTTATTATGTTCCGTAGGTATGAGAACGTTGAAGTCAAGAATTTCACGACAAGTTGGAGAGATGGACTAGCCTTTAATGCTGTCTTACACAGATACAGGTAAAGCCTCTGATGTGATTTACATTTTTTTTTGGTTATGCTTTGACAGGATTGTGTAATCAAAGTAGAAATTATTTGAATTCATTGCTGAACATTGTTTTCAATTAAAAACAAAATCTGTGGCACATGGCCCTACTTGCTATCGATCCCCAATTTCAGACTAAAGAGTTTTCGTATTGATATACATGTACAACGCACAGTATATCCATGTGACGTATGGATATAGCATGTTTTTATGTGTCTGAAATCTGAATGCTCTGTATTGATACGTCGCTTTGTATATAACGAAACGATGGCTTCAGCATTGTTTTGTATGATTATCCTATATTTGTACGAGGTACATGTATATTTGTGTCTGAAAGCTCCATATCCATATGTTGTATAAGTAGGCAGGGCTTTTTCGCAGCGCATGCTTAGCTTGGGCCGATCACTACTTCTACTCATCCTTTACCTGCGCATATTCGTCTGAGCAAGGAAGAGATCAATACATATTCATGACTACCCATGAAACATAACTGTGTGTGCATACTACCATATGTCGTATAACCGGATGTTGTGTCAGAACAGTATTATATCAGTACGTTGTGTATGCATGTCATATGGATATACGATAAGTTGATGTGGCTGAAAGTGCTGAATTTCTCTAGTAAGGTGAAAAATGATGCCCTGAAAAAATGCAATTTAAAATAATTCAGTGCCGTAAAAAGGTGAAACTCTACCAGTGACAGTTTTTACTGAACACATTTTCCCTTCAGACTGCTAGTATTAGAGTTAACCATCCTGCTGATGTTTATTATCATAATAATGATAATAATCTTGATAGTGACAGCATAATTTCCAAATCTTTTTATATCGTTGGCTTATCCATGCATCAAAACTGTCTTCAGCATGCACTCATGCAATTTGTGAAAGACATATGGAAATCACGGCTGTTAGACAAAAAAACAGGAGATAACCTCTTCTCTCTCATCCTCCTTTCTCTCTTTATCTCATCCTCACACAGACCTGACCTATTTGTGTATCATGACCTCCTGAAAGAAGAGCCTGAAGCGAGACTAGAGCATGCCTTCACACTAGCACACAGTCAATTCAGTATAGATAGACTCCTAGATCCAGAAGGTAAATGTAGTCTTGATTCAGACCCATTATAACTTTTACCATCTATAGCATGCTGGAAGGAGACATCCTCTTAAGTGAGCTAATCCGTCATTAAAAGATTGTGGTGAATGTCTTGATTTTCCAAATTTATTACTACTTTGCTCTACATGTATGTGGGAAATGATGCAAATATCACTTCCTTATTCAGACAATGGGACCATTATGCACCCCTCAGTAAACTTGAGACCCAAGTTTATTTCCTTGGCTGCATTGTCTCAAAATTATCTCAGGGCCAATAGTATTTTCCAATTGTCATCATTGTCAGTAAATATTGGTTTACTAATGCCCAGAAAATTACATGCTCTGAGATTTTTTTTAATTTTTTATAATTGATAACAACAATAGAAAATGTATGTGCTTGCTGTTATTTCAACGAAACAACGAAACACTTTGACATTCTAAACAAGTTTTTGTACATTTGATTTTTTTTCTGATGTCTGACTTTCTGGCAGTGGCAATATCCTATTGTAAGAAAGATTGAGAAGTTTGTGTGATTACCGAAACTATACTTTGGCTTGGAAGTTGGAAATATTGTAGTTGTTTGCATTCTAGGAGTACTGTGGCCTCCTCTATAGAAGGCTGTTTAGGGACTTCCACTTGTTTAAATCTAGCCTGAGATTTATCTACTCCTTTATTTTATGATCTTCATGGAAAACTTACACAAGTACGATATAAAGTGAATCAAGCAAAATTTGATGGTGAGATTATACTCTGGAGTATTATACTTCATCCAAATGTTTTCTCTCTTTTGTTATAGAGGATGTGGGCTGATTGTGAATCAATCCAAGTTTGGCTGAGTGGATGAAAGTAGATGGGGAGCACTAATGAGATTGTGGATGCAGGCAATTTAATTCACTTTGTGGATAACACATATTTTATCATTAGTTTATCAGGATGTTGGGGGGGGGGGCAAGCAAAGGAGTGAAACAATGAAGAGGGGAGATGGGTGTCTCCTTCCCTGTTTGAGAGTTTTTGCATTTTGATGTTTGTAATTGTATAGTTTAGTGCATATTCCCTGTTCGTTGTTTCAAAAAAAATCTGGTGGGTTGGGTGGGGGGGGGGGGTGAATGAAAGACTGCCCCTTACCATCTTCATATATACTAGTTTATTTCATCCTTGTGTTTTTCTCTCATCCCTCACCCAGACGTGGCCGTAGAGAAACCTGACAAGAAGTCTGTGTTGATGTACGTCACTTCCCTCTATAAAGTCTTATCCACACAAACTACCTTGATACAAGAAGCTGACCGAGTCGTTGGTTCACAAACGTCTCTAAATCTCAGCCGGAATTCAGCACACGAAAGTTCTATAACAGCATCACCAGATTTAGTAAGTAAAGCCATGGCATTCTTTGGCAAATTTATGCTGGAATGTAGGTTAATGTAGGTTATGCTTACAGTTATCATTGAGGATTCAGGATATCAGGATATAACTTACTTTTCGCTTTTTACATATAATGTATGTTTGTATACAAGTAGGTAACCAAATGTTTCTCAAAACTCCTACCTTTTGTTTGTGAAGTGTTCAACCCTTTAACCCATTGGAGACGATTTGATTTTAGTATTACACGCATTTTCCATAGACCCCAACACGAGTTAACTCGTACTTAGTCTCCATCGGGTTAAAAATAAACCTGTGGACATGGTTGTTATTTTATTGTGAAGTTTGTAGGTTTGTATGTGCAAACTTAACGAAACTTTAGATTTACCTATACTTACGGGTTAGGGTTGGGGAATGGGATTAGGTTTATAGTTTTAGATTAGGAATTGGCCTTGGTTATGGTTGGTGTCATGATCTGCATAATAATGATATGCAAATGAGTTATCCCAGTGACTACGCTGACCCCTAAGGTCAGTGCGCATGTGCGCTGTGTAAGGGTTCGCAGATATCATCATGGCGGCCATAATAAACCAGTTACGAGACTGAAGCCGTAACCTTAGAATCTTGCGTGCAGATTCATTTGTCTTGCCTGGAGTTATAGGTGAAGACGTAACACTGGCGACGAGGATGCTGTTGCTGATATTTTTGAGTTCTTAAATGACGGGAGAATGGCGCTAGGCGGAGATTTGGCGCTGGCTAGCATCAAAGGGGTCAACCCGTTCGACACTGAAGGCGATGCGAGCGTTGTGAGTACAAGGTGGTCGGCATGGCATGAAGAGTTCGATGCTTATGCAGACAGTTTAGGTTTGTTTGTCGATGAGAATACGTCGACGGCGCATTTGACGAGGAGGAGACGCAAAACAATACCAGTTTGCGGTGAGCGACATGAGCAGTCGACATGAGAAGGTGCCCATAGTTATTGGTGGCATAACGGTACCAGTTATTGTAGATAGCGGAAGCGACAGCAACGTTATCGACCAAGCGTTATGGGAGCAGCTTAAGCAAAAGCAAATCGATTGCACGTCGCGACGGTGTAGCAAGCGATTATATCCGTATGGAGCAGTAGAACCGCTGCACACGATAGGGTGCTTCACGGCTAAGATAGAAGCCGGAAATCGACAAATGGACGCAGAGTTTGTTGTAGTCGAGGAGAAAGGTGAACCGTTGCTAAGCAAAGTCACAGCACGACAACTGGGAGTACTAGACATTGGTGTTCATGTACAAGCAGCCCAAATTAACGCGGTATCGCGATCGTATGATGACTTGAAAGCTGAATTTGAGTCTGTGTTCCACGGTATAGGCAAGCTGAAAGGACGACAAGTCAAGTTAGCAATAGACGAGACGGTCAAGCCGATAGCGCAACCAGTCCGTAGAACTCCTTTCGGTTTACGCAAACGAGTCGAGGCTAAGATTAGAGAGCTTATCGATTTGGATATCATTGAGCCTGTTGAAAAGTCGACGCCCTGGGTCAGTCCTGTAGTTATCGTTCCCAAACAACGACGACATACGAGTATGCATAGATATGCGTAGAGCGAATGAAGCGATCCAGAGAGAACGACACCCGATACCTACCATAGATGAGGTCTTACAGGAGATGGCCACGAGTAAAGTGTTCTCCAAGATAGACCTAAAGTGGGGCTACCATCAACTAGAGTTGCACCCCGAGTCGCGAGAGGTGACGACATTTGTCACTCACTGCGGGCTCTACAGGTACAAAAGACTCATGTTTGGTATTAACGCAGCGCCCGAAATTTACCAACATGAAATACATCGCGTAATCCAAGGGGTACCTGGAGTATCAAACATCTCGGACGACATTGTTGTGCACGTGTCCACTCGCAAACAACATGATGAGAGGTTGAGAGCGGTACTAGCTAGACTTCGCGAAGCGGGACTTACAGTCAACGCTGATAAGTGCAAGTTTGGTGTCACCGAGCTTGACTTTATGGGACATAGATTGACGAGTGAAGGGCTCGATCCCGCCAAAGCCAAGATCGAAGCCGTTGCTAACGCGAGAGAACCTCAAAACGCGACTGAGATGCGAAGCTTCCTGGGACTAGTCAACTATTGTGCAAAATTCATTCCTGATTTTGCAACGCTGGCAGATCCGTTGAGAAAGCTAACCAGAAAGGATGTTCCGTTTGAGTTCGGTCCTGAGCAGAAGCAAGCATTTAATGCATTGAAACAGGCGCTAGTGAGTGCGGAGACTCTCGGTTACTATGACCCCGAGGCACCAACGAGAGTCATAGCTGATGCGAGTCCGGTAGGGCTCGGTGTGGTGTTGGTACAGACGCACACGGGAGGACCGCGAATTATCGCGTACGCTAGTCGAGCGTTAACTGATGTAGAGAGAAGGTACTCACAAACCGAGAAGGAAGCGTTGGGACTTGTATGGGCATGTGAGAAATTTCACCCATATATCTATGGCATCAAGTTCGAGGTAACCACTGGAGGTAATATACTCCCCAAAGTCAAAACCATGTGCCAGATTTGAGCGGATGTCCTTGAGATTTTGCAACCGTGAACAAGTACATATAGTAGTTCATGTTGGCCGTAAATCGAATAGCGCAATTCGTTATCGAGAATTAGTTGCAGCGATGAACGAAAGCGACATCAAAAAACTCGGAACCGAAGCGGAGAATTTCGTACAGATTCGTCGAATACAGCCCTGACGCCAAGTTGCGGTAACAACCGAAGGAATTTTAGCGAAGAAATCTGACTTCTGGAGCGGCATCCGATACTTGTAGAAATCAGACAGTGTATCCAGAGTTTGAGAATGAGTTGTTTGTTCGTACAAAATCATAACATACCATTCAAGATGAATCTGTTGTGAATAGACATGTGGCCTTAGAGGCAGCAGGCTTGTGACTCCGACTCATTACGACCTACTAGATTTTGTGCTCTTGGCTCCATGAAGACACTCTAGGTATCTGGTCGGCAACAAAGCAAAATTGCGGACAAAGTATTGTGTGGCCAGCTGTTGGTAGCAAGAGGCGGAAAAGATCCGTGAAAACCGTTCACGAGATGTCAATCACGAGTAGTAAGGCAATACCGCCAAGAGCCATCAGAAAGTACCAATGCCGATTCGTCGTCCATTGGATTGATATAAGCTGTTGATATCATGGACCGCTAACCCAAACAGAAGTCCCATCCTGGTGTTGTGGACTACGTAAAGCAGGGTACTTATGAGTACCGTTGTGATGAAGTCGACGACGGGCAGAGAAAAACCGTTACGTGCATTGGCAGAGATTTTCGCCAGACATGGTTTGCCAGAAACGCTGTATTCGGATAATGGCCCTCAATTTATTTCGGATACATTTGCAGAGTACATGGCAGTTACAGGTATTCATCACCACAAAGTAACACCCAAATGGCCTCAAGCTAACGGAGAAGTAGAGAGACAAAATCAAAGCATTGAAAAGCGACTCAGAATCGCCCATGCTGAGGGAAAAAACTGGAAAGACGCCTTGCTAACGTACGTAGCGGCATACCGATCAATACCCCATTCGACGACTGGGAAGAGCCCAGCGGAAGCCTTGTTTGGTCGGAAAATTCGTAGCAAGATGCCCGAAGTACGAGAAATCGTCAACGATCGCGAGATGAGAGATCGCGACGTCGAGAGCAAAGCCAAATCGAAACAATACGCTGACATGAGGCGACAGGCGCAACATTCCGACATAGTTCCCGGTGACAGCGTACTTTTGAAACGCGAAGTGAGAGGAAAAATGGACACGCCATTCCACGCACAACCGTATACAGTCACAGCCAGAAAAGGGAGCATGGTGACCGTAGAATCGACAGAAGGTGTCGCGTACAAACGCAATGTTGCAGATGTGAAAAAGTACTACCAAGCGACCCGTCTAGAGAACACGAATGTCGAACCAGATCATCCGGCGTTGATTGCTGAGAATGTTATCGATTTTGGTAAGCCAGAGGGAGCTCCAACGTCGACGACAGAAGCGATGAGCGATATCGGACAGCGACCGGAGAGTTACTTCAGCGGACACTAGTGTCGCGAGATCAAAACGCGAGCGAAGACCTTCGAAAAGGTTCGACGATTTTGTGAGATATTCATAAGTGTAAAAGCGTTCAATTTGTGAAAGTGGAAATTGTATTATATGTTCCCATCATTTGTGAAATCGTTTGTGCCCTAGGAAAAGTGTTCACGTGGAAAAAAAAAAACCTGGAATGTCATTTCGTGTCGCGAATATTTTATCATTTGTGCACGGAGAAATTTGAAGATGAGTTGTGCTACAAAGTGTATAAAATCATTTGTGCGCGGAGAAATTTGGAAATGAGTTGTGCTACAAAGTGTATAAAATCACCCATTCATGGAGGAATCTGTGAAAGTTACATGCATGAATGAGCAATTTGTGCATAATTTGTGAAATTATGAATATGAGTTGCATGAGATAATGGAACAAATGTGTCTAGTTAAGTGATCATCAGTGAATTATGTGATATTTCGCATCAGGATCTAATGACCATCTTACCAAAGGATGAAGT
>JZLH01S0099394.1:13546-24669 GCA_001188425.1 Eucidaris tribuloides
GCTTTGGCTGGTTACCATGGAGTCATTGTAGTCATGGCTAACTATCGACTGAATGGCTTTGGGTTTTTATCCACCGGTAGGTGATCAAGGGCGTAGGCTGGGGGGAGGGGGTGCACTGGGTGCACGTGCACCCCCCCCCCCGCAGAGCCATAGGAGTTCCGCCCATGGCAAGCAAAACGAAATTTGTATTTTCTGCTTTCAACTGCCTGATTTACTCAACTTTAGTTCCATCTCCCTAAGATGTGCCACCTCCCCCATGTCACTTTAGTTCCACCTCCCCAAGATGTGCACTCCCGTGCCCAAGAATATATAAGAATTGTGTATCAACGTTAAGTGCTGTGATTTCGGGCAGGTCTATCAAACTACATTTCTGACAAATCATTAAAGACATAATGCCAAGACACATAACAAATAACACCTCACATACGAGCCAGACTATGTATACAAATTACAAGATGTGTTTTACTCGGTCCATTTTGTCAGGAATACCTCTATACAATCTCTTGTGCTGGCGTTATCTCATTTTATCAAGAAAGCATATTGATGACCGGCAAGAAATCATTGCATTTCCTTTCAACACAAACACATAGTTATCACACCAATTTCATGCAGATTCAATCAAATCATCCGATACATTTCCACACTTAGACTAACAGTATATCTTACACATCACATATGCATTTATCACGTTTCAAAGCAGCACGGGATGTTTCTTTCCTGATTAAGATTGCTGAGAATTTCCACAGCGTCGTTTCTCGTCATATTCATCTTGCATTTATGGCTTATTAGTCAACATTTCTAAGAAGATTGCAACACAAACACGTAGTTTTCACAGCAACATCTGTGTGCGAAATGTACATGGTTTTAACCTAGAATCATTTATGTAACATCCTACAATGTAAACCTGGGGTGTTAACACGTACCATTAGTGTTGGCTGATATAGATACCAGACAGACACGCCATTTGCTATGGCGACTGTTGCTCCAGTGATAATATTTCAGAAAACAAAGGTTTAGGTTAATATCTTTGAAAGCAAAGAGTTATGTTTAGGGTTGCCATTTTTTTCAGTTCAGAATAAGGTTGGATTAGGTTATGGTTTGGGTTAAGGTAAATATATACCATGATCGTTGGGGCAATGGCGGAGCAAAAGTCATGGAACCTGGGACCTGTTTCATAAAGCTGTTTGTAAAGTTACGCATTACATTACGAACGACTCAAGTATGAAGTGCCAAGTAAAATGCCAAAACTATTTCATGTAATTTAAGAAAGTAGAATTAATGTCAATTAGATTTTGCTCAGAGATAAAGTTTGTATTGAAATACTTGTTAAATGATTGTTAAGAGTAAGAATGTAAATCTGTTTGCATATTTGAACATTAGCAGATGTAATTCAAAAGTTTTGAGAATCACATTTGGCTTGCCATATTTCAAGTCATTCGTAAAGTTATGCGTAACTTACGAACAGCTTTACGAAACAGGCGCCAGATACCTGATGTAGTGGTCGCTCTTAGGTACAAAGCTAATACTCTTGGTCTTTACTCTTGGTCTTTGCCAACAAACGATTGCTCGGGTGGTGGAATACCATTTCGGGTGTTGTTGAAACTCACCATACCTGTTATTTACATTGGATAACGCCCTGGATTTAAACTAAGCACCCTGGCTCATACAGTATACTTAAAAACAAAAACAAATCACATGTATTTATCCAGCCTTCACCCGGTGACAATTTGGATGTTATGGTGTGGTTTCACGGAGGGGGATTCTTCAGCGGTTCGTCATCTCGCGAGGTCTATGATGGCCACGCCCTCGTTGGTTACCATGGCATCATTCTAGTGACGAGTAATTACAGATTAAATGGCTTCGGGTTTCTGTCAACAGGTTTGTGACAAAAGTGAAACTTATAGTTTGTTCATTGATAAAATGTCTGATCTTCTCAAATAGCCCCTTTTAGAATGATACCCACCCCCTAAAATCATGCTGGAATATGACGGAAATCATCTATGTATCAAACTTTATAACCTTACATTTAATCATCCATTGTGTTTCCTTTTAAGGCAATCTTTTCAATTTCATCCTCCCACGTAAATGTAGCATCATCGATCGATCATTTTCAATTAAAACCCATTGACAAGTTTCAACATTTTCCTATTAACGCATTTGGCGTTCAATATTTCTAGCTCTTGTATTACCAAACATCTGTCAAAGATGTTCTGTATTTTACACACGTTATGATGATAGCACTTTTCCAGATATTACACTCCTAGAATTAAAGAGAACACACAGTACCGGTTGATGCTGAAAAATCTTTCATCAAAATTTCACATTTCATTGGTTTCCAGGTGAGAGTAAATTACATTTGCATTATAATGTGGGACTAATTCACTTCATATGCAATAAAAAGCTGAGGAATTGGCAGTTTGAGTACCCGTCGGAGTAAGCTCCGTTGCTGCAGTGTGTATGGCAACAATTACCTTAGTCCCACGTATTGATTTCTGTGTTAGTACTTTGTCAGTAGTGGGGACTTGTGTAACAGATATGTCCAAAACGAAGTGTTCTGTTGTTTTCAACTACTCTCTCCTGTACTGTAGTGACATTTTTAGAATACCATCTGTTCACAGAAGGTTTGAAAGCAGTTGATCTAAAAATGTTGTGTTCTGCAAGTAATCAACCAGTACTGTGTATTCTCTTTAAGTCTTCCAGAGGTTAGTTTGGGAGATTAAATATTCAGCCGAATCTTCTCATAATTTAATCGGAAATTTCCGCAACCAGGTTTTTTTTCGACTCTTCAGATGAAGGTGTGTGTGTGTGGGGTTGGGAGGTGGAGCGAAAGGGGTCATATTCCCATGTTGACCCGTAAGGAAAAAAAAACATTTTATGGGTCGTGACGCAGTGCGTCATATTAGGCCTATAGTGCTAGTGAAAATACAACAACAAGCAATAGTCAATCCAAAATCGCTATGAACGTATCATAAAACTGGCATCAGGTTATAATGCATAAACATTTACTTTCATAATTATGGTAATTGGTCGTTTATTTTGGTTCACGGGATACTGCCAGCAAAACACGTCAAATTGCTTTTATTCCAGTATTGAGTTTGCAGTGTGTATGCATAACTGTTTGCTGGGTTGTGAATGCACTCATTAATGTCATCATACAACATAACTATAATTGTATGCACAAAGTTGGATATGTTTTGCAAAATATATTGCCGAGCAGTCACCCATGAACGAATGTGAATTACCAATGAAAGTAAATTGATTATGCCATCATTTCCTAATATCAATTTTATATTTGTCCGATTTTTGTTTTTAGGAATTTGGGATTGGATATGGGTATTATTTTAACTCACACTGATTATGAAATCCCCATAATCAACCTGAAAACACATGTAATTTGGACAAGATCTAAACTCCAAGATGTATCTAAAGTAATGCGTACAGGAGCTGATACCGAACGTAAATACGTCACTGATCTTTCAGGATGTGTTTAAAAATTTTAATTCGTAATTCATACTTGGTGATGAATTAATCCTGCTTTACGGTTTTGAAATACACCATTCTGGTAAATAAGTTTGCTCAGGCTTGTAGTGTGGGTCCCAGTCATAGGTACGGGTACGGGTACGGGAACGACACCATGGGTACGGGTACAACAAGACTAGTTTTGTTGGTTGAATTTATAAATATGTGGTTCACTTTTATGCACGTCATTGTAGGAGATGAGGAGCTACCAGGAATGTATGGGATGTATGACCAGCTCGAGGCACTCAAGTGGGTCAACCGTCATATATCTGGTAAGTTGAGAATAATGCACTAGACACGTCTAGTCTTAAGTATAAGTACTTGTTAGGTTTATAGATCTTGCTCCTTTTGTTGAAAGTTTCGCCATCTTCTCGCCTTGATGAAGAAATTTCTGGACAGAATGTATAGTCCTCTCCTCTAAATCGGTTACCACTACCAGCCTTTTATCTAGAAACCATGCGTCCTTAGAAGACTCATGGGGTAGAAGCATTTTGAATACCCATATAAACGAATAAACTTGTCCTTTTTCTTCCCCATTTATTTACGTTGAGCTTCATGCCAGTATAACAAATACATTACTTTGTGTAATGAGTGAAATACACCCGTATAATTCTAAACCATCAAAGTCTCAGAAAGCTTGACTATGTTGTTAGAAAGAAGATATACTGATACATTTGTGAGATACAAATTGTTTGCGTAGTTAAAAGGTTTGTATACTTTGATGAGGAAAGAACAAAATCTGCACAAGAAATCTTAACGAAACATTAGTAATGAGTTTACGATAAGAAGAGGAAAATTCAATCTATAAACTCTTGATGAAACATCTCATCAACCTTTACAGCTTTTGGAGGAGATCCCAACAAGGTGACGATTTTCGGTCAGAGTGCAGGAGGAGGAAGTGTGGGTCTTCAGCTTTTATCACCGGAGAGCGAACCTTATTTTCAGAGAGCTATTCTAATCGTAAGTTCATGGTGGATTAAAATGTGATCATGTTCATCATTTAGTCAATCCACTCGACTCTTATTGTTGTACCAAGATGGTCAACACAACAACTATGTTATCTAAATTTAATGAAACAAGAATTTAATCCGATTGCTGAAAACAGAAAACAACAAAATAAACAAACAAAACAAATTAAACCAACGTTTACCAGATAAAAGAGCATACTGTATCCATTAATTTTAACATCAGTTGATGTTGCCCAATATTTGCAATCCCAATGAAACATTTTGGAAAAATATACTAGGTGTTAAAAATAAGATTTGTCAATTTTGGTATTTAATTGCACAAAAACTATACACCAGATTAGACTGGTATTGAGTATAGTTGCAGTTGAATAGTGAACATTTATGGTGAAGGTAGTTTGAATAAGATATCAATAATCAGTTTTATGTAATTCATGCTTATTTAAAAAGTTAGGATTCAGATTTTGCTCAATATCCACCCCCTGTGCAAAATTGAAACTGTACCGAAATCTAATGGTGTGTGAGAGAGTGTGTGTCTAGTCCCCACACAATAGAAATAGACAATGGCTGTCGAGAGTGAGCCTAGCAGTCGCCAGGCTACTTATGAATATTAAAAAATCAATTATCTACGCTCAACGTAGTCTATGAGAGACTGACATACCAAAGTTTCCAATGTGCAGTCTCTGGCAGCCATTGTCTATTTCTATTGTGTGGGAACTGACACACACCATTTTATTTCTGTACAATTTCAATTTTGTATAGGGGACTGGATATTAAGCAAAATCTGAACCCTAACTTTTTAAATAAGCGTGAATTACATAAAACTAAATATTGATATCTTATTCAAACCACTTCCACCATAAATGTTCACTATTCAACTGCAACTATAAATGCCAGTATAATCTGGTGTATATATTTTTTGTTATTAAATACTAAAATTGACAAATCTCATTTTAAACACCTAGTATTTTGCGGTAAACAAATACGAGTTTAGATCATGATAAAAATGCACGGTACATGGATACCTTTGAGTACATTACAAGTTGTGCGTAAAAATAACTTTACCGCTGGTAACATAAATGTAGGCTTTAATTATATTTGCTTTCAGTATCACAAATAATCTAACTGTAAAAGCGGTAAACGTCTATATCAAAGATTAATTACACTGTAATCTGAAGCAAATATCTCATTATCATTTAATGGACATGTCCTTGCTTTTCTCTGTATACTTAAGGATATCTAAATAAATGCTGACTTATGGGGGTCGCCGTCAAGAAAATGGGAACTAAACTTGGTTAATTTTGAAATCTGTACGCCCATTTAGCTGTCATTCCACTTCCGTGGAGGAGGAATTATCGAACTAGCGTGAAATGCCAGTTAACTTAATTTTATTGAATAATATCACTGTATAATGAACTCTATATGATGAATTTGAATTCATTAGAGAGAGAGAGCAAGTAACCCCCTTTTCTTTATCTGTAAGTAATAAACAAGTTTATAGAAAGTTTAATGAGAAGAATTACAGCCTAAAGTTTATTTTACTGCACTTTTCTGAAGGGCTATATCATACATTCAAACACTCCTTTGATTTGGAAAAAAAAATCATCATGCGCGTGCTGTGCCAATTCAATATTTGTTTTAACTAATTGATAATAACCCTTTAAGTAGTAGTATAGGTGACTGTTGATGTTTGGACCAATTATTGACGCGGTCATTATAGATATTAAGGTCACTAAATATACTTGTTGTACTGCACTATAACTGCACTATAAAATTTACGTTTTATTATGAGCATTTTTCTCAGTGAAGGAAAAAAGGATGGTCCTCATTAAATTTCTTTAGTACTGTAGCCATCGCTTTGTAATGAAATTAATTACTGCAATAACAGTAAATCTGCTAAATTCAAATTCGAATTCAAACTCCCAGATAAAATCCAATAAACAAGTACAACAAACAAAGGAAAACATATAAAATTACATTATTTCAAAACAACATAAAATTGAGGAATACTGCATAAAATGTCAAAACATTCTGTCGAGGCAGCATTCCTATAACAAATATTACTTGAATCTTAATTCAGATATCATAACGCACATTCATAGACATATATATATATATATATTTTTTTAGAAATACAGTCATTCAATATTGTAGGTTTAAGATTAATTCTACAACCTCACACTTTAATATAACAAACGGCTTTCTCATTCTTGCCCGAATAACTTTCCTCGCAAGATATGCTAGTTTGCAAACATTATAATTTCCATGGAACAAGGGTAGGTCACATTTTGCAATGTTGACGATCGATTTTTACATCAACTTCCTACTCTTACATGATGATATAACATGGGACCTATTTAATATCGGCTACGTGTATGACCATATTTATGTCGATGTTTCTTCCTTCTTGTTATATTTTTGTGAATGACTATTGTGCCATTGAGAAACATAATAAAAATATTGTTGTTGACGATGAATATATCATATTTTTTTGATGGTGTTATTCACATCATATTCATCGTAATTTTCAGAGTGGTACCGCGTCGAGCCCTTGGGCAGTCGAAACAGATGCAGAGAAGGCACGGAGCGATGCCTTTAAGGTCGGAGAGGCGGCCCGATGCCCAGATCTATCAAGCAGTGCTGCGCTCGCACAGTGTCTAAGGGGTTTAGACGAGAAATTGCTGACCTTTGCAATTGATAGAGTGAGTGATTCCTTAGATAATTTTTGAGTGATCTTTCGACAATAATTATTTATTTGAAAGAATAAATCGTCGTTATATCATACACTTGTTATCATTTTGGCGTAAAATGCATAGTTTCAGGCAAAGATCGATATAATTATTCAACACGGGTATATAATTTGACGTATGAATCACAGTGCATACTGTTTTTGTTTAGTTTGTTTTAATCAAAAGAATACTTCATCATGTTTTCTCGTTTGTAACGTTGCTGGTTCATTTTAATCCTACTATTAAAACAACGCAGGGTCAAATCTAACTGAATTCCTGGTCAAACAAGACCCATTTTAGAATCTGGCCCCAACATATACTTTTGCATGTTTTTTTTTTCCAGAGTGTAAGACGAAAAAAAATAAGAAATCATTCCTTTCAAAATTATGAATATGACAGTCCTACATTACAAGTGAATCCTTTAATCCTCTTAAGGGATGAACGCAAAATGTCTTCTGTTCTTCATGTTTGCAACAGGTACTGCTGGAAACAACAAACGTAATTCCATTGGTTCCAACTGTAGATGGCGCTTTCTTACCAGATAATCCTCTAAACCTGCTCAAAGCCAATCGATTTAAGAAATGTCCGGTTTTGCTCGGTTCAACACTCGATGACGGAAGTCTGATCGCCGCCAGAGCGTTCATCGCAGCCCTCATCGACGACGACCCGTTCGTGAATCGAACCACTTTCCAGGACCGCCTCTACAGGTTCACATACACTTACGTCAACGACATCATCGTCAACAGCATGGAGCAGGAGTACATTGACTGGACCCTGGCCGATGACCCCGAAACGAATTACTTCTACGACTTCATTGACGTCGAAACTGACGAAGCATTTGCCTGCCCGACCGACGGCTGGGCCCGTGCCTACGCCGAAAATGAACTAGATGTTTGGTTATATCAGTTTACCCATTTGCCCAACCAAACCATTTGGACGGGCAGGATCTCCCCGGAATGGAAAGGAGTGGCACACGCTGAAGATCTGCAGTTTATTTTTGGTTACTATTACAATCCACGTATGGCTAAGTTTAAAGATATGCCAGTGGAGGAAGTCAACCTAACTCTCGATATCATGAGATACTACACCAACTTCGCTAAAACGGGGTACGATATCTTTCAACCCTTTTGACTACATAACACACATGAATTATGTTACAAATTTCACCGTGACGTCACATTGTTTTTTTTTAATAAAAGCAGAAAAATGATAAAAGCATATTAATGAAAGTTTGGCGAAAATCCACCAAAGAATAACACAGGTATGAAGTTTCAAAGTTTACTTTTTTTGAGGTCACATGCGAGCAGCTCCCAATATGTCATGTAATATGAATTCCATAAATTGCCATTTTTTAATGGTGTATGATAATGGAATGGTTTCTTTTCCACAGGAGCCTGTATTACATAAGTTTTCTTATAATATATTGAATGCACCGGTAAAACAATTTTCAAATTTCGGAGAAAATGGCACTTTATAAAATTCATATCACATGCCATATGCGGAGCTGCTCGCATGTGACGTAACAAATTTAAAACTTTCAAATTCCATAACTCTGTTATTCTCTGATGAATTTTCGTCAAACCTTCATTAATATGTTTTTTTTCTAATTTTGCGTTTTTT
This sequence comes from Eucidaris tribuloides, assembly GCA_001188425.1. Classification (NCBI taxonomy): domain Eukaryota; kingdom Metazoa; phylum Echinodermata; class Echinoidea; order Cidaroida; family Cidaridae; genus Eucidaris; species Eucidaris tribuloides. Next base: position 22,380 of record JZLH01S0099394.1, read on the forward strand.
TTAAATCAAAACCAACTTGACTTGACCTAATACACTCTAGTTTCCCGTACAGATAAAAGAAATATCAATCACGTTTCAAAACGTGACCCATAACTGCAACGCGAGTTATTCACCTATAAATATGATTATAGTGGATATTATTTTGTATGCGAAATTCACATATAAACCTTTGTAATTACTTTGGGTATGGTCATAAAGCTTAAAAGACCAAACATTTCAATGCAATTTATTTCATTAGGTTTGATGAAGTCTCTCCAAAATTGCTTCTGTGCCATCATCCCCTTGTACTACATTATATACATTTTGTACATTGTTTTAACCGACCTTTTACAAAATACATTAAAAATCATGAAAATGATTGTCAAATGGTTCAAGCATTTTTTAAAGTTGTACTGTTTTATTATCGGTGGGAATGTTCCGTCAATGCTACGGCAGTCATGGCGATAGCCTTGTAACACATCGAAACACAAAACGTTCATGTTTTAACAAGAATAAATATCTTTAGTTTTTTCATTATTATTTTTGTAATTCAGGTTGTTAATTTGAATTGATTTGTATTGTAATTAATACATTCAGTTTTTGAGGTGTCAATGCTGATTTTGACCTAAAATACAAAAAGGTGTAAAGATAAAGATAATGTGTATTAAAAAGGTTTTCTGCTTAATTATGATACACCCACCTTTTGAGAAAATGTAAAATCTAAAATGATTTCTCCTGAGTATACCATCTTTGAGACTCACTATAGTTGCCTTTGTTTTATTTTAAATAGAAATCCAAATCTCGAATCACTGAGTGACCCACCGGACACATCAGAGAAGGCATGGCCACGCTTTGATCTGCCTAGCCTACAGTATAAGATCCTCGATCCTGAGTTAAAGAATGGTCGTGCACTCAAAGCTGAAAAGTGCAACTTCTGGAACGAGTATTTGCCAAAGCTCGTCCTGAACTCCAGTAAGTTTATTTACTTTCTCGACTCATAAGAGTATTTTTTGCAAAGCACACACCACACCCACACACACACACACAGCACACACACACACACACAACATCACACATACACACACACACACACACACACACACCACACACCACCTAAGAACACCACACACAAACCACACACAACACACACACAACACAAACACACACACCACACCCCACAAACACAACACACAAACACACACACACCAAACACACACATGTATCACAACACAGGTCACACAAAACCTACACACACACACACACATAACACCCACAAACAAACCACAAAGAAATAAACACATACACAGAACACACACAGCACACAAACACACACACAACTCACACATAGACACAAACCATTGACACACACAAACACACACACCAAACACATACACACAAACACACACACATAAACACACACACAAAAGAAATACAACACCAAACACACACACACAAACACACACACAAACACAAAACACACACACATAAACACCACACAAACACACACCAAATACACCGCACACAAACACTCCAACACAAACACACGACACAAACACAAAACACACACACAAAACAAACACACACACACATACAGATGGTCGGTTTGAAGTCAAGTTTTAACACCATCTGTAGTGCGTGTGTGTGTGTGTGTGTGTGTTGGTGTGTGTTGTGGTGTGTGTGTGTATGTGTGTGTGTGTGTGCATGATACGCATATCTTTTCTTCTTTTCTTGTTTGATTAAATAACATTTTTTGTAGAACGTGTAAAATACACAATTAATTTAACCAGCTTTAGAAATAAGGATCCCAACTGCTATATATGTCTATCTCATAACGTTTTTTGTTTCAAAACTCAATTCTTCTTGCGACAACGCTGCATCAAATGCAGTACAGTGCTCTTCTCAGCACTTATCGGTTTATAATGGATATTGCCAAACACTTTGCACGTTTTAATTTTTTATTAATTGTAAAGTGTATGTTTTTGAAAAGGTTACAAGGTTGTGGGGGGGGGGACCTTGTCATTGCCCAAGTTTCAAAATCCATCTTCTTGATATACAAGTTAATTGCGCTTGTGCAGATTGCTCTTTTTTTTCACCATTTCTCCTCAAAAATAAATTGCCATTAGAAGTGCCTTTCTACAAGTTCTGTTTTTGTTAATCAGGGTTTTTTTTGTGTTGAAACAATAAACGTCAATGTTTCTCCATTATTCATTATAAGCGCCCTTAAGGAGGATGGTCAAATTGCTGTCTATCCCATTTATGGGTGAATATGGAGTTAATATTATCGATATAATGTACAAATTGTCTCACATAC
>JZLH01S0099396.1:0-10004 GCA_001188425.1 Eucidaris tribuloides
TCAACCCGNGTTAANGTATATAAACCGGAGTGTGGGGGCCAAGTCTTTGGACAAGCGCGCCCTCTACTGCTGAATGAGGTACTAGTATTGTCGATAGCGAGAACTTTTGAAGCAGGAGGGCGTGGTTTCATTATCATGTGATTCATAATCGATTTATTAATTGAATATTAATCATTTGTGTGGACGGTGTTAGTGATAGCTAATTATCTGCTTTTGCATTAAACTGATATTAAATATATCTTCTTCTGCATGGAGTTTTTTTTTACAATCATTAATTGTACTACCTTCATTTAAAGGTATATTTCACAAATTGGGCAAATTTGTTTCTTACCCTATACTCTTTCATAACCACCTATTAAGTAAATTTTTGGGAACGAGTAAACAAAGTGTAAATGACAGAATTTTACTGTTTTTTTTGCGTTTAAGATTTATTTAAATGATCCTTAACGCAATATTATTGCTATTGCTTACGTTTTATATCAAACTAGTCCATTTTGCTCACAAATCTGTCTCCGGGATAGATATCAGATATCGCACCCAAATCGGTTCACCCACGTTACATCACTGACTAAGTTTATTGCCATTTTCAGCTCTACACTAACGCTATTCCGTTACTGACATTTTGTAAATTTGTTCATTAAAAAAAATAATAACTTACAGTCATCTGCTGTTGACGCTGCTAAGCCTTGGGTGTAAGCCAACGCTACCACAACAATCACTAAGATGAATGATTCCGACATCTTGCTGCCTCTCTACAAGTAATGGATGATTTAGTCAGATGAAACATTAACAAAATAAATAAATAGATAAATAGATAAATAAATGGAAAATAATAAATGAAATAAATAAGGAAATAACATAAATAAATAAATAAATAAAGTAAATAATAATAAATGGAAATATAAATAATAAATAAATAAATAAAATTAAATAAATAAAACTAAAAATTAAATTAGAAAGACAGTATACATAAAATAAATTTGCCTTTAAGGTATGAATTGTTAAATTCATTGCTTGAGTACACGCTACCAACTGATATTGCAATTAACTACAACAACTGCCTGACTGAATGTTCAACAAAATTGCGCCTTACAAAGCATAACTCGTTACAGGGGCCGCACATCTCCTTGGTAACACGAGGTTTTGAAAAAAAACTGTAAACGAACAGAAAGTGTCCGCAGGATCAAGGCCTGAACGAATGATGATAAGACAAGTTTTTGTGGCGTAGATGAAGAGTTGTACCAATTACAAGAATGACACCGTGCACATACAGTACCCACCATTTGAAGCAAAATTTTTATTTCTGAGAGGATGAAGCTCATCCACGAAGCTGTTCCAACTACGTTCAAAAGACTGCCTTCTCATAATCAAGCAGCAGCTATTTCCTGACCACCATTCCGAATATGGAGCCTGCCAACATATTAGGCTAGCTGAAGGCCCAAGATAAACGGAATCGCTTCTACAATGACTGCGTTTATTTCTATTGTGGCAGCCAGCACAGATCGGAACTGCATTCAACAGAAAATCAACGAGCTTGATCCTGTTTGTGAAAAGTAAAGCAAAATGTCTCACAAATCTCTTCCTGCAACTCATGCGATGCATTCTCTCGCCGCAAGGGCGGCGTCACATGTCCCGAAATTGACAAAGATGGCCAACCCGAATTTTGAAATTTTCATTTCGCACGAAGCTGAACCGAACTTGAAGCAACAAAGGAAATCAACGAGCTGAAGCTAAGTACGATGCTACAGAAGATCACACGAATACTTAAATTGCTGCCTCACGATGGGCCCGATCTTATACGATCGAGCTGAATTTGAACATTTGCCCTAATCGGTGTGTCCATCTTACTCAGCTTCGGAGCAGTGTGACGCCTGCTTAAATGGCTCGTCAAAGATAAATGTATTGATGAGATTCTCCCCGATTTAACGGATACTGTATGCATCAACTTTGGCCATTTTGATATTGAGTCTGAATCATGATACCTCGAGATGGTCCGCATGTGTGTATCTCATTTTGAAGAAGTCAACAATTAATTGTGTTGCATCTCAATGTTACCTGGATTCAATGTCCATGGCCCGTTCTGCAGACGCAGTCCAGTTTATTGTTATTTCTATTCCAGCTGAAGAGCTGCGTTGTGAAGATTGTGATCTGGATTTTGTGCTTCCCAATTTAACAAGGGCATAAGCTTTTTCCTATCTTACTGGACTATTCTCCCCAACTTTAAAAGGCAGGGCTCTCATTTGGCAGAAGGCATCCCTGCAGACAGAAAAGATAACCATCTCAGGCTATTGATGAAGGGCATGTCTGTGAAATCTAGGGTAAGTAATTACCTAGAATTTGGAAAAAAAATGAAAGAAAAACAGATATCCGTTATACGTTCTATGGTAGGAATTTTTTCTCGTCGCGAGCAAAAAAAATCAAATCAGAGTGACTAACGGTCCACTATAATTCCACTGAAAACTGAGTTTCTAGCTCCTATATTTACTAAAGGTTCCTCAGATGGGCATTTTCTCTAAATGACATTGTATTGACGCAATGTTAAATTTGTTAGGCTGAAAGAGATGCCTGCCTTTAATAGGCCTTCACATTGAATCACGTTACCGCTCGCTTCAAAATTCAAGAAACTGACTTATTGGCATTACGTAGTATTAGTACCATGAAGAGAATTAACGTATAAAAGCAGAAACACATTGGATCCACACAAAATGACAATATTGTGATTATCATTGATAAACAAGGCTGATGAATATGCAGATATGAAATAAATGTATGTGTTCTACAAGAGTCGTCACAAGCACAATCCATTTAAACCTTACCATCACATTTAAGTTTGTTCGAAAGATCCCTAAGCATGCTTTTTCTGTCATATTATCTCAAGAGATGGATCAACAAGATTGAACATAACTGTATAGATCATTCCAACACTATGTATTCGATGTTTTAATGTAACAAATTCTGAACATGGTCACCAACATCTGCGCTATGTTGAACAACCTAAACTACATAAAATCTTTGGTAGGTTTCATAGCATACGAGGAAAAAATGGTATGAAGAATATATCAAACAGATCAAATCCTTTCATGATACTCACAAGTTTGGTGCTTGTCTTGGGCAGCTGATCAGAACAGGAGTGAATTGATTCGTTTTGAGAATTGCCTTTGCATGATATTATGATTGGTTTGATATACTGAAATGAATTCGTTTACACATCGATTCAACATGTCAAGTATACAATTGATCTCCGGTGTACCACAATCACCCCGCACACGGATTATATTCTCGAAGCATATACTTCTGTGCGCAGCGCCTTATTTAACACAAACCATGCGACAAAGTTATAAAAACAATATCATTTAAGGGGGCGGGTAAACCTTAACCAGTTTTATGGTCATATAGTCAATATTAACTTGTTTAATTGTAGTGCTAATCCCAATGGTACAAAATGTAATACGTTATACTAGAAGGAAGTAGGAAACTAAAGTATGCTATAAAAGAAAGAATCACGTGTATTATCTTACCCGAATTACATGCTACCAATGTAATGAACAAATACGACTTAAAGCATGTTAAGGAGCATGGCGCATACAATATTTAGAATAAGTAATACTAACCGTATATGTAAAATATTAATTTGTTTCTGCATTTATATTTTTCAGGCCATTTGCGGGTAACATGCATCGTTTTAAACTGCAATTCCAGAAATGATAAAAAATTTGCTTTGATAGACGCCAGAAAATGAGCAAAAAGTCAAGTGAATGTTTTGAGAAAATCTATATATGATTATGAATGCTTACAAATTCTTACAAATATAAATATTACCAACAGCTGTGTTTGTTACAGTGAGAGGCAAACCTGCTCCACTTGGTTTATACGGCAATACTGTCAGCTAAATTTGGTATATTCGCTAATAAAACCATTTCGATCATCTCTTTTACTCAATCACATTTTCCATACTACCGGCCGTTTTTTAGCAAGTTTTGAGCAATGTGAAGTGTGCTATGTTCACCCAAATAAAAATACAAATTTAGTGATACTTTCGTGTACAAAGAGAATACAGGGTTTCTCACAATAAATGCCAAATGATGATTGGAGACTTTCAAAATTCATCATCTCTTTTCCCTTTATCAATCTGGATTTTTGCTCGAACTTTCAACGATGCTGTTCCAATGATTTCTCTGTGCTTCAAAGCAACGTGCTAATTATCAGCCTTGGCTCTTCATTCTTTAATATCTTTTGTATTTTTTTATTTGATATTTGGGTCCGTTGGAAAACCATGCTGTTGTAAACAATAATCGGCTGAATATGCATGACCTAAGCAGCCATATCAGTCATTTCTGTCTGTAATTTTGCATTCACTTTGTATATTTTTTTTTAGTGTTTTTGTTATATATATGCGGAAAATAAAAACCAACCAACCATTCATTTGTTTCAAGCGACGGCACAAGTTATTGTCTATCCGTATCAAGTGATTTTGGTAATTATAAAAAAACGGCAAATGAGTGAAGGAGTATATTATTCTCCAGCGCCGCCAAACAGCAATTTTCAACGCTCCATGCTCTGTAAAAATTATAGTCAATCATTTCAAAATCTTCTGTATTGAAAGAATGATCTTATAACCAGATTTTCAAATTGTGTGTTTGTGTCTCACTTATGGGTATGTTGTGTGTATCGCCACCGTTCGTGTTTGTTTGTTTGCTGTGGCTTTCCGTTAAGATTACGACGTGAGATTCGATTTCAGGCCAACACTCCAAAAATGAAATCTGGTAATACAACTACATAGACACAGACAACAGACAGAGCAGACATGACAAGACCAGACATAATACATACATTAGCCCATACATACATACAGACAGACACAAACAAAATTACGCCTGGTTGGTGAAAAAATATTAAACGCTAAATCTGGGATAGAATTGAATGACTGGGGCACTTTGAAAATGTCTGTAAATCGACCAGCAGCTGTTGAAACTAGCAGATCAATACCACTCAACTTGAAGTATTGTCATAGAGGAAGGATTTGTCTTAAATTGTTTAATTTGAGGAGAAACAAGCATGAATATACCAGTACTGAATTGAACTTGTGAAACATTTGCCTGTCACAGCAAATACTGATGGTAACATTGCTTTAAAAAATATTTAAGCATTAAGACAATGAAATGTTCACAGGCAGAAACTTTCAGCAGTTTTACTTTATATACTAGAATAGTATTATTTCCAACAAGCTCCGCAATCCGGGCTATTTCAATTAAGGGGGAAGGGCAAGCAACTAACAAGGCAAAAGTTAAGAGAAATTTGAATACTTGCGAACGGCAATCAGATCGCAGCTGCACTGGCGTGGAGCTGACGGCATCGTGACCGATGCATGCCACCCGACATGTGTTAGGTCCGCTTGTGGTAATGTATGCAGCTGTTTGAATCGTTAAGCTTCCTCCCGCCTGTTTCTGCAAGTTTTATCCCGCGGATAAAAGCGTAAAATAAACACACATTAACCTAATTTAAGGCGTTGCTGAGGGTGAGTATTCACAGCAGTACCCCTTATTTAGGCCGACTTTATCAGCCATGTACGGCATAATTCTCCACCATACTTCACAGTCACAATGTCATTTTTTTTCTTAAAGCTTAGTCTGTTAGTTAATTGGCTGGCTCCTTCTCCCTTTAAACGACGCGACATTCATAAGCACGAGCCTACTGCATTTGATAGAAAGTGTCCACGGTCATAAACTCACAATCGTTCACAAATTTCATTAGCAAAGCTTGTGGTATTGATTACTGATATGCATGAATGAATATTCCATTGATTATTATATTGTCTGGAGCATTTATTATATACTGTAGCTTTGACATTATTGCTTTTTGAGAAAGTGGCAAAGGCTGGGCACGAAAATTCTTATTAACTTTTAGGCCTCGAAATTAATTGGTTAATTCACAAAGGGACAAAGATAACGTAGTCCACGAATGTGGACTTGCTTTTCGATTTCATATTGATTCTGGCGCTTTGGTGAATTAGTGCATTGGCAGCATTGGACTGCTGTGTTTATTGGCAATTCTTTGTATGTGTCCTTGTGATTGTCTGTGTGTATTCTTTTTACATAAACATTAAAACATGTTTATTTAGATATTGAGACAGCCGTCCGATGGGCCTAGATACTGGTTGCAAGTTGGGGCAAAACCATTTTTGTTGTAACTAAAACATCAGCGTTTTTAATTTATCCGATGTTCTTATAACTCATCCGTGGTTCACATGGCAGTTTATTGATCATTTACTGTATCAATTAAACGATTGTTATCAATCGCTCTGTAGATTTGTAAAGGGTAAAAGACATCAATTAGCAGTCCATAATAGATCGAGGGTGCAAGTAGACGGAATTGTTTTGCGGCATAAAGTTTTGGTGGCATCATAAGATCTGGCCTAAGGTTGTTTTGATGTTCAGATGGGTTTTCGACTGAAAGAAGAAAGTGGGAATTAGGGTGCTCAAAAAGTTTAAAATTAAACATGTTAAACCTCTTCCAATGTTTTAAAGGCATCAGATTCCTGGTTTCTGTCTATCAGATGGTACCACATACATCTCACTCCTGTCCACACGCCTCGCTCTACGTTATTCCCCCAATACTGCTCCCATCTTTAAAACTTTTTTAAAATTGTTTTTAGAGGGCCACCATGCAGCCATCACAGCTTTGCCATGCTCAAGATGGTGGTCTCCGCATTTTCTCGCAAGTTATTTATGAATTGGTATGTTGTTTTGTTGATTTTCTGGTGGTTGTCAATATATATACATAATAATACAATTTAGCTCATGCATTGTATATGTTTTATTATTATGTTGATGTTGAGAAATGCAAAAATAAAATCATGCGATCAATCAGTCAATACGGTTAGTCGAACGCAAGACGTTATATACTGTTTAGGCACATACAAGCTAACTCAGTACAGTATCGGATAGTTGCTAGGCGAAGATGATGCACATTTTACTGACTGTATATTTCTTGTATCTGTTTGGTATTCACGCATTGCATTTGCTATGTGTCCTGTCTTTTTTGAAATTATGACCATGCGACCTTGATGAATAATGGTCCTAGACTATCACGCATCTATTAATATTGAATTCTTATTGAACAATGAAACCTGCTGACCGTACGAATTGACCTCGCACACAGGCTACAATCAATGACCGTCGCTTTCTCCGGCGACTAGTAAAAATGGGTCCACTTGAATTATAAATAATGCTTTTGGCTCGAATGAATTCAGCTAAAAATGTCTGGGATTTACAAGTTAAACTTTGGGGTGAATTATCGAGTTGAGCTTCACTGATTGGCCAATACATTAAGTGAGACTTGTATTATATTGATTGTTCTCAGTGTATGCAGAACACCAGCCCAGGGAAGGAAATTATTGATAAATGTACTTAAATAAATAATCGATTGATGTAAGTTATGATCCATCCTGGTAAAATCGCAACTATACTAACGATAATAAATAATTTTATAATTTATCTGGACTTAACGATATTCTAAGATCCGTTTCAGGTCAGAAGCATGAATCTTTCATACAGCTAGCTCTCTGGATTTGGTGGCGGAAAACCGTCGTTGGTCAATCGGTACAGAGCGTGCAATCGCATAACATTTCATTAAAATCACACCAACAAAACTAGCAGCGGTACCCTGCCAAAGGTCTGTATTTCCATTTTTTTCAACGTATTTCGACATAAAGGTTAAAGCTAGTGACATGATTGGGAACACTTGGAAATGCCTCAAGAACCAAATGAGCTTGAAATATATCCAACTAATACACTAGGCACAGGAGTGGATGCTACCACCTGGGAGGATTTGTCTGTAATTTGTTTACTTAAGGAGAATCAAGCATAAACATAGGAAGTATCGTAATTTTTATACCGGGGACGAATAAATAAGCCCCGTAGAGAGCCGCAGCAGCAGGTTTCCATGCTACCAGTGATATTGACTATTGTTTATTTTAGAAGCGAGTCGAGCGTTGACCTACAAGATTTTGCAACAGAGAATCCTTGCATATTTTACTTGATTCTAGAGTAGTCTTCCAGCCCAAGTTGAGGACTGACCGCCCAATCATGCCATTTACTCTTTAAGCTTTGTTTTCTGTTATTAATGATTTATATTCATTTAGAATAATTCATGCTATATTTTACATGGTTAATTTTATCAGAATTAAAAAAATAGATGAATAAGGCCATTATATATCAATATTTTAGTATGATAAATGTATTTATGTTTATTGTGATTATTGTAACTTGGTGTTTATTACGAATATTTATATTGCTTTGACATTTGAAAATTGTATCACGGCTTCACTTGTCATTTTTGTTATCGTGATTTTTCTTTATAATGTTTGGAAATTAAATAAAAAATATGAAATGGAAGTGAATGAAAAGTAATTCGGGGATGCAACACGACAATCTGTTCAATTGCTTGTCTAAAACGATTATTTTGGTGTATTTTGTTTGCTTATGCGCACACGTACAAATCAGTTTCAATTTTAATTCAGTGTGTGTCTGGAAAGAAGCACGATATTTCCCCAAAGAACGCCGACCTGCCCTTTTCTGGCTCTCCGGCCAATACAGTCTCATTAAACAGTTAGCTGAGTCACGATTAAAATATATTAAAAATAAGTACGTAAAATTTCCAAAAAAAAACGCAACAAAATCATACCTCAACTCTCAAAAAATCTAACTCGTGATTTAATCGGCCCCTCCTGTATAAACGGGACCGGAAGTTCGTCTCCATCAGTTTTTTTTTTTACACAGTGGGTGGATGAGATTCGGCTCTGACCTCTTTTTGAAAAGTACTGACATTGGTGTGTAACGTGCGTGATTAAGTTCCCAGGAGGCCTTTAATAACGAGATTGCTCTTTTTTTAAAATCGCAGTTTATGTAAAAGGGTACGAACCACAGAAGTTTTTGAAACGTAACAAAGAAATCGCATTCAAACAATGACATATATGGCAAAGTCAATAGTTTGCAATAGAAATCAGAAGAACGAAATCTCGGTGTGAATGCAATTCAATCTGTGTCGAAAGTAAATTGTTACCACCCAAGTTCACCCACTTGGAATATAGCAACGATTGGCTTATCATGCAACAATGCACTTTGATTTGGAGCGCGTTGTTTAGCAACACCTAAGCTCGAGATGTCTTTTCCCGTTTCGTCACCATTCCGGCCGGGAGTTCCGGGTAAGACTTCACGACTAGACAGAAGACTGTCTTGCCAACAAAAAACGCGAGGCCTGGGAGACATGTTCATAATGGTAAGTTTTCTGCGTGTGGGTGGTAATGACCATGATGTAGATGGCTCTTTTCGACCTTGACATGTGTAATCGTGAGTTTATAGGAATTAGGGGTCGTGCCCTATAAGTTGCCAACCATGTCCTTTACACTCGCAGTCGCAGCGCTTATCCTCAATGAAGGCACCAGCCCAACGTGAAAACGCTACCGAAATGTGGAGCGTTACTCTGGTTCATTATTGTGGGTCAATGGCGTTGTAACCCAGGTGGCGCGGTTCGCGCACGCTGGGTTTGTACCACTACACCAGTAGAAGAACCGAAGTGCAAGTCATGATATATGCCACACATCGTTTCTTGAACCAGTTTGACGTCATCACTTCTTCTCTCTACACGATCTGTGTCTGAAATCTGATTTGTCATCAAATCATGTACGGCAGCAACCACGCCGAACACGTGATACGATTTTTGACATAAAAGGTATATTTATTGTCATGCGCGGCGGAATCGTTCAAATTGAACATTGGAGTTGGGGGGGGGAGGGGGAACGCCATTGTTTTGTGAGCAATGGCGTCCCACCAACTCCATTTTAATTTTCCAAACGTTCCGCCGCGCATGTTCATTGTACCGAAGTTGTGATGTCACTTCTGGTTTCAGAACCTAGGTGCAGCCAGTGGCGTAAGCCAAGGATTTGATCTTTATGGGGGGGGGGGCGGAATATGCGAGGTGAAGCGAGCGAGGGGGGGGGTGTGGTG
>JZLH01S0099396.1:10029-23600 GCA_001188425.1 Eucidaris tribuloides
TTCTCGTCATCGTCGTAGGCTCCCTGCAGCCCCCTCTCATCGGATGCTGTTTGGAAGGGAATTGTCTTTTTTTGGGGGGGGGCAGGCTGGCAAAATTTTCCCGACGGATTTTGCCCCTCCTAAGATTTTAATCCTGGTCCCACCCCTTGTTAATAAATAAAACAGTTAATGCTGTGTTACGGGTTTGATGAATTCTCCCTATCGGCAATAGAGGACGCTATCGTCAGTGAGCGCATGGGCAGATTGCACGGTGGTTCGACAAGTGTGACCAATATTCATTTTAGCTTTCACAGACAATACACAGGAACGTCTGCAAAATTCACGATTGTACTAAATAAGGTCAGAGTTTCACAAATTTGCATCATGATTTCATGTAACCTTTACAAGTACCATCAAAATTCGTTCAGTATACGCCACAAATTTTAAACCTGTCATTTTTACGGGACATCAGTTCTCAATCTCAACCCGTGTTAATGTATATAAAACCGGAAGTTGTGGGGGCCAAGTTCTTTTGGACAAGCGCGCCCTCTACTGCTGAATGAGGTACTAGTATTGTCGATATGTGATTCATAATCGATTTATTAATTGAATATTAATCATTTGTGTGGACGGTGTTAGTGATAGCTAATTATCTGCTTTTGCATGAAAACTGATATTAAATATGGTTCCATGACATATGCTCCGGCCAAATGCTCCGACGACAATTGCTCCGAAATGCGACAAAGTACCGCGACATTTGCTCCGCGACAAATGCTCCGATGACATTTGCTCCGACGACAAATGCTCCGGCGACATTTGCTCCGACGACAAATGCTCCGGCGACATTTGCTCTGGCGACATTTGCTCCGGCGATATTTGCTCGGCGACAATGCTCCGGCGACATTTTGCTCCGGCGACAATTGCTGCGAAGGTGCGACAAATGCTCGGCGAAATGCTCCGGCAATATTTGTCCGGCGACATTGCTCCGGCGACAATTGCTCCGGCGACATTTGCTCCGGCGACAATAATTCCTAAGGTGCGACAAATGCTGCCGGCGACATTTGCTCCGGCGACAATTGCTCGGCGACAATTGCTGCGGCGACATTTGCTCCGGCGACATTTGCTCCGACGACATTTGCTCCGACGAGAATTGCTCCAAAGGTGCCACAATTGCTCCTAACGACATTTGCTCCAAGTTAGGACATTTGATATCGGACGACATATGCTCCGCGACAATAGCTCCGGCGACATTTGCTTCACGACAACTTCCTCCAGTGACAATTGCTCCTAAGTGCCACAATTGCTCCAACGACATTTGCTTCAAAGTTACGACATTTGCTACGACGACATATGCTCCGGCGACAATAGCTCCTACCACATTTGCTCTGTCGACAGTTGCTCCGCCGACAATTGCTCCGATATTTGCTATTTTAAAGTGTGACAATTGCTCCGACGACAATTGCTCTTACATTTTGCTATTGCTGTTTTCTATCTATTGAGTAACCCAATTTACAATGCATGTTTTACTCCATACACTGTCATTTTAGCCTATTATATAATAAATTGAATCTCTGTTTGTGAACTATCTATTGGGTTTTGTTCGAAATTTTTGCCGGTTTCTGAGTAACTTGTGTACGTATACAAGTATTCACATATATCTCATCTTGACTTGAATTATTTTAAACAAGGTGTTCACAATGTTGACCAATGTCTTTAAAAAAGATTACTCTTATGGATACAACTTACTCATATATTCTAAAATTCGTAACGCTTTGGAAAAGACTATTCAATATATATGGCGCACGTTTGTAAGGATGTTTCTGACGCAAGCGCCTGTTATGTTCTCGTCCGTATACACGTGATTGATTCAGCTAACAAGACAGAGTGCGGTTCACTAGATGTAACACTCTCAGGCCAACTACGAAAACATTTTTCCACTTAGATTTGTGTTATTTAGATTAAAAAAATACCCAATTAATTCACCGGATTGCTCCAACGTTAATTCCGAAAATGCAAAAAAACACCGTGTGGGAAGGGGACACCCCCTCCCATCGAACGGTTTCGCACCCCTCAGCTTTGCGTTGGCCACGATGTAGATAATACCCCCCCCCCCACACTCCGGGGAAAAATGCCTGCGTACGGTCTAAGTCTGTTTAGTATGTAGTGATTTTGTCAGAATTTCCAGAAAGAAAGCATAAATTTTACTTCGAGTCTGAAACGGAATACATAGTGTGATGAAATAAACTTTTTTTTATTGATAAAAATAGAAAAGCAATTACAAAATCACAACAGTAACCTTTTGCATAACACAGAGCAGTAATGCGAACGGAGTGAAAACAAAAGTCTAATTCTAATCTAATTACTTATTTCCACTTAAACAACCATAATCAAGTAATACATTTGAACATAAAGTAACATTCACATTATAAATCAAACTCTGTGGGGGACGCCAACTTAAAACACAGAGGCTTGTACGATTTGGCCCCTTTCAAATATTGATGCAATGTTACATAAACAAAAATGATTTAAAGCAGAACAGAATTATACATATCATATACTACAAGTAAATAAGCTAGTTACAAATATACGGATATGACAGATTAAATAAATAGAGGTTACAGAAGGAAGAAGAGAAGAGGAGGAGGAGGAGGAGGAGTAGGAGGTACAACCAACTTGCACAATAATGGTAATATGTACTGGTACAAGTGATTTTTACATAGACGTTAGTAATAGTTTGTAATTTCGTTTCAAATAATTATAAGAAGTACGTCATTTTAAAGACTCTGTGCATATTATTCCAATGAGAGGACCATAATAAAAAACTGTGGCGCTGACTATGTAAGGTCGATTTAGGGGTAAATTGATAATTTTGAGGCAATTTCTAGTTTGATATGAGATGGAAATGACTATTTAGCTTAAAGTAATTTTGGAACATAGGTGGTTAATAAACATGTACGACATTGAAACATGAACAGAACACTATACAAGATATCATGTAAAAATTGTAGAATTCTGTGTGTGTGAAATAAGGGTTTCGTTGGGGTTAGGTAATATGAATGTGATATTATGCGTACTACCGTTTTTGGAGAATGTGAATTCGATTTAAATTTGATTTAGTTGTATATCCCCAATACATTACAATATGACAGATAAGGTAAAATCAGCGTAATCATATAAACATTTTGAGTATATTTTGAGTAAAAACTGTAATTTGTTGAGAATCAATTTTCTTTGCAATTTGTTACATATAAATTGACGTGAATATTCCATGATAGTTTACTGTCTAAGAATTGCCCCAGAAATTTTATACGTTTGAACTAATTCAATCTTTTTGTTATCATAAATAAGTCTAGGTTATCGTGTTTTTCTTAGAGTTAGAAATAGCATACACTTTGTTTTATCAATGTTCAAAATTAACTTATTTGCTTCTCCATGATTTTACCAGATTAAGTTGTTATTTGCGGTTGTAAATAAAGAATTTATATCGTTACTTCAAATACTGAATAAGTTCTTTACTTTCTGAAGTATAAAAGGGTTACTTTTTTAGATATATGACATAGAACTTTTTTATTTTAGCAGAGCCAAATGTACGTAAAATTATGAGAATAACCTTGGAATTTAGATTTACAATTTAGCTTAGAATTTACAATACTACTTTTATTTAAATTAGAATGACAGTGTATGGAGTAAAACATGCATTGTAAATTGTTACTCGATAGATTTACGCTTTTTCAAAGCACTTGACGAAAGTTTCGTGTCACAAATTTTTTTCTGGGCTTCATTTGAGAACTCTATCAATGACACAATAGCAGGCAGAACCATATAGCTCAGATTTGTTAAACTGGAAACATATTAATGTCTTTTAACGATTTAGAGAAAATAAGTATACTCTATGTAGAATTGAGGAATGCCGCTGAAACAAAAGCTTGTACAGAATTTGAATCACAACAACAAAGTATTGTTAAAGACAATGATGGGGAAATGTGGCCAGATTGAAGTATCACTGACACAGAATTACAACTATGCAATATTCAGTATGAGTAAAGTAACGGACTAACGAGAAAAAAATGCCTTCTAAACAATGAAAGGGAGAGCGAAAGAAGGTAAAATAACACCAAACAGTTTACGTTGTGCTGAACTAAGATTACATATTAAGCAATCCAATCTTCAATCCATCGACAATACAATTTAACCTTGTTCTGGCAACAGAACGGTGATCTTTTATCTGTAATGTCACTTTCAAGAAAGTTCAGAGATTTGGATTAGTATACTAAGCATGATCGAGCATAGAATGAGATTGTGAGAAGGGGTAATTAAGGTTTCTCGCTCATTTTGTATTTTTGCGAATTGACTTAAAGTTACCGGAGCGTTTGGTCGCCGGAGTAATGTGTCAGCGGAGCGATTGTCGCCACTAGATTTTGTCTCACATTTGGAAAAACTGTCATCGCGAGTTAGTCGTGGGAGGAATAATTATTGTACTGGATCAATAAATTATAGAACCTTTGGACATATTGTGTAAGAGTAATTGTCGTTGGATGCAATTATCACACCTTAAATAGGCAAATGTCGCGAGCAATTGTCGCCAGTACAATTGTCGTACTTTGGATTAAATGTTGTCGGAGCAATGTCGTAGGAGCAATTGTCGCACCTTAGGAGCAAATGTCACCGGAGAAATGTCGCTGGAGCAATTGTCGCGGAGCAATGTCGCCGGAGCAATGTCGCCGGAGCAAATGTCGCCGGAGCAAATGTCGCGGAGCAATGTCGCCGGAGCATTTTGTCGCACTTAGGCAGCATTTGTCACCGGAGCAAATGTCGCCGGAGCATTGTCGCCGGAGCATTTGCGCACTTTAGGAGCAATTGTCGCCGGAGCAAATGTCGCCGGAGCATTTTGTCGACGGAGCAAATATCGCCGAGCATATGTCGCCGGAGCAAATGTCGCCGGAGCATTTTGTCGTCGAGCAAATATCGCCGGAGCATTTGTCGACGGAGCAAATGTCGCCGGAGCATTTGTCGCGGAGCAATGTCGCGAGCATTTGTCGCATTTTTCCGGAGCAATTGTCGTCGGAGCATTTGTCGCCGGAGCATATGTCGTGTCACCATTAAATATATCTTCTTTCTGCATGGATTTTTTTTACAATCATTAATTGTACTACCTTCATTTAAAGGTAGATTTCACAAATTGGGCAAATTTGTTTCTTACCCTATACTCTTTATAACACTATTAAGTAAATTTTTGGGAACGAGTAAACAAAGTGTAAATGACAGAATTTTACTGTTTTTTTGGGTTTAAGATTTATTTAAATGATCCTTAACGCAATATTATTGCTATTGCATACGTTTATAATCAAACTAGTCCATTTTGCTCACAAATCTGTCTCCGGGATAGATATCAGTATCGCACCAAATCGTTCACCCACGTTAATCACTGACTAAGTTTATTGCCATTTTCAGCTCTACACTAACGCTATTCCGTTACTGACATTTTATAAATTGTGTCGTTAAAAAAAATAATAACTTACAGTCATCTGCTGTTGACGCTGCTAAGCTTGGGTGTAAGCCAACCGCTACCACAACAATCACTAGATGAATGATTCCGACATCTTGCTGCCTCTCTACAAGTAATGGATGATTTAGTCAGATGACATAACAAAATAAATAAATAGTAAATGATAAATAATGAGATAAAATAAATAATAAATAATAAATAAATAAATAAATAAATAAATAAATAAATAGACAAACAAATAAATAAATACATACATAAATAAATTTGCTTTAAGGATGAAATTGTAAATTCATTGCTTGAGTACACCTACCCAACTGATATTGCAATTAACTACAACAACGCCCTGACTGAAATGTTCAACAAATTGCGCCCTTACAAAGCATAACTGTTACAGGGAGCCCCCAATCTCCTTGGTACACCGAGGTTTTGAAAAAAAACTGTAAACGAAGAAAGTGTCCAGGGATCAAGCTGAACGAATGATGATAGAGACAAGTTTGTGCGTAGATGAAGAGTTGTACCAATTACAAGAATACACCGTGCACTACAGTACCCCATTTGAAGCAAAATTTTTATTTCTGAGGGATGAAGCTCATCCAACGAAGCTGTTCAACTACGTCAAAAGACTGCCTTCTCATAATCAAGCAGCAGCTATTTCCTGACCACCATTCCGATATGGAGCCTGCCAACATATTAGGCTAGCTGAAGGCCAAGATAAACGGAATCACTTCTACAATGACATGCTTTATTTCTATTGTGCAGCCAGCACAGTCTGGAACTGCACGCAACAGAAAATTCTGCGAGCTTGATCCTGTTTGTGAAAGTAAAGCAAAATGTCTCATCAAATCTCTTCCTGCAAACTCATGCGATGCATTCTCTCCCCAAGGGCGGCGTCACACTGTCCCGAAATTGACCAAGATGGCCACACGAATTTGAAATTTTCAATTTCGCGCGAAGCTGAACCGAACTTGAACAACAAAGGAATTCAACGGCTGAAGCAAGTACGATGCCTACAGAAGATCACACGATGACTTAAATTGCTCTCACGAATGGCCCGATTCTTATACGATCGGAGCTGAATTTGAACATTTGCCTAATCGTGTGTCCATCTTTACTCAACTTCGGGACTGTGTGACGCCTGCTTAAATGGCTCGTAAAGATATGTATTGATGAGATTCTCCCGATTTTAACGGATACTGTATCATCAACTTTCCATTTTGATATGATCTGAATCCTGATACCTTCGAGATGGTCCATGTTGTATCTCATTTGAAGAAGTCAAACAATTAATTGTTGCATCTCAATGTACCTGGATGTCAATGTCCATGGCCCGTTTCTGCAGAACCAGTCAGTTTATTGTTATTTCTATTCCACTGAAAGAGCTCTTGTGAAGATTGTGACTGGATTTGTGCTTCCAATTAACAAAGGGCATAAGCTTTTTCCTATCTTACTGGACTATTCTCCACTTTAAAAGGCAGTGGCTCTCATTTGCAAACATCCCTGCAGACCAGAAAAAGATAACCCATGCCCTCAGGCTATTGATGAAGGGCATGACTGTGAAATCTAGGGGTAAGTAATTACCTAGAATTTGGAAAAAAATGCAAAAGAAAAACAATATCCGTATACGTTCTATGGTAGGAATTTTTCTCTCGCGAGAAAAAAAAATCAAATCAGAGTCTAACGGTAACTATAATTCCACTAAAACTGAGTTTCTAGCTCCTATATTTTACTAGAGGTTCTCAGATGGCATTTTCTTCTAAATGACATTGTATTGACGCAATGTTAAATTTTTAGGCACGCAAAAGAGATGCCCTGCCTTTAATAGGCCTACACTTGATCACGTTACCCTCCTTCAAAATCAAGAAACTGACTATGGCATTACTGTAGTATTAGTACCACGAAGATGAATAACGTATAAAAGCAGAAACACATTGGAATGCCACAACAAAATGACAATATTGTGATTATCATTGATAAACAAGGCTGATGAATATCAGATATGAAATAAATTTATGTGTTCTACAAGAGTCGTCACACACAATCCATTTAAACCCTTACCATCACATTTAAGTTTGTTCGAAAGATCCCTACATCTTTTTCTGTCATATTATGCTTAAGAGATGATCAACAAGATTGAATATACTGTATAATCATTCCCAACACTATGTATTCGATGTTTTAATGTTACACAAATTTGAACATGGTCACAAACATCTGCCTATGTTTGAACAACGTAAACATACATAAAATCTTTGGTAGGTTTCATACATAACGAGGAAAAAATGGTATGAAGCATATATCAAACAGATCAAAATCCTTTCATATACTCACAAGTTTTGGTCTTGTCTTGCAGCTGATCAGAACAGGAGTGAATCTGATTCGTTTGAGAATTGCCTTTGCATGATATTAGATTGGTTTGATATACTGAATGAATTGTTTACATCGATTCAATATCAAATTGATCTCGGTGTACCACATCACCCGCACACGGATTATATTACTCGAAGCATATACTCTGGCGCCTTATTATCAACACAACCAAGACAAAGTTATAAAAACAATATCATTTAAGGGGCGGTAACTTAACCAGTTTTATGGTCATATAGTCAATATTAACTTGTTTAATTGTAGTGCTAATCCCAATGGTACAAAATGTAATACGTTATAGAAGAAGGAAGAGGAAACTAAAGTATGCTATAAAAGAAAGAAATACGTGTATTATCTACCCAATTACATCTACCAATGTATGAACAAATACGACTTAAGCATGTTAAGGAGCATGCGCCATACAATATTAGAATATAGTATACTACCGTATATGTAAAATATTAATTTGTTTCTGCATTTATATTTTTCATGCATTTGCGGGTACATCATCGTTTTAAACTGCAATTCCAGAATGATAAAAATTTGCTTTGAATAGACGCAGAAAATGGGCAAAAAAGTCAATGAATGTTTGAGAAAAATCTATTAAGTTATGAATGCTTACAAATTCTTACAAATATTAAATATTACCAACACTGTGTTGTTCCATGAGAGCAACCCTCCACTTGGTTTATACGCAAACTGTCACTAAATTTGTATATTCGCTAAATAAACCATTTCATCATCTCTTTACTCAACACATTTTCATACTACCACCGTTTTACAAGTTTTCCAATGTGAAGTGTGTATGTTCACGCACAAATAAAAATACAAATTTAGTGATACTTCGTGTACAAAACGAATACAGGGTTGCTCACAATAAATGCCAGAATGATGATTGGAACTTTTCAAAAATTCATATCTCTTTTCCTATCAATCTGATTTTGCTCGAACTTTCAACGATCTGTTTCAATGATTTCTCTGCTTCAAAGCAACGTGCTAATATCAGCCTTGCTCTTCATTCTTTAATAGCTTTTGTATTTTTTTATTTGATACTTGGGTCCGTGGAAAACCATGCTGTTGTAACAATAATCGGCTGAATATGCATGACCTAACAGCCATATCAGTCATCTGTCTGTATTTTGCATTACACTTTGTATATTTTTTTTTAGTGTTTGTTTATATATGCGGAAATAAAAACCAACCAACCATTTATTTGTTTTCAAGCGACGGCACAAGTTATTGTCTACCGTTATCAAGTGATTTGGTATTATAAAAAAAACGGCAAATGATGAAGGAGTATATTATTTCCCCCGAAAAGGAAATTTTAACGTCCATGCTCTTGTAAAAATTATAGTCAATCATTTCAAATCTTCTGTATTGAAGATGATCTTATAACCAGATTTTCATTGTGTGTTTGTGTCTCACTATGGGTATGTTTGTGTGTATCGCCCCGTTCGTGGTTTGTTTGTTTGCGTGCTTTCCCGTTACAGATACGACGTGAGATTCCATTTCAGGCCAACACTCCAAAATGAAATCTGGTAATACACACATAGACACAGACACAGACAGACAGACAGACAGACAGACAGACATACATACATACATACATACATACAGACAGACACAAACAAAATTACCCTGGTTGGTGAAAAAATATTAACGCTTAAATCTTGGGATATTGACATGACTGGGGCACTTGAAAATGTCTAAATCGACCAGAACTGTTGAAACATAGCAATCAATACACTAACTTGAGTATTGTCTATAGGCTGGAAGGATTTGTCTTAAATTTGTTTATTTTGAGGAGAAACAAGCATGAATATACCAGTACTGAATTAACTTGTGAAACAAATTTGCCTGTCACAGCAAATACTG
This sequence comes from Eucidaris tribuloides, assembly GCA_001188425.1. Lineage (NCBI taxonomy): Eukaryota > Metazoa > Echinodermata > Echinoidea > Cidaroida > Cidaridae > Eucidaris > Eucidaris tribuloides. The sequence continues at coordinate 19,754 of JZLH01S0099396.1, forward strand.
ATGGTAACATTGTTTAAAAATATTTAAACATTAGACAATGAAATGTTCACAGCAGAAACTTTCAACAGTTTACTTTATATACTAGAATAGTATTATCTCCAAAACAGCTCCCAATCCGGCTATTTCAATTTAAAGGGGGAAGGAGCAAGCAACTAACAGGCATAAGTTAAGAAAAATTTGAATACTTGCCAACCAATCAGATCGCACGTGCACTGGCGTGGAGCTGACCATGCGTGACCGATGCATGCCACCCGACATGTGTTAGTCGCGCTGTGGTAATGTATGCACTGTTTGAATCGTTAAGCTCCTCCCCCTGTTTTTGCAAGTTTTATCCCGGGATAAAAGCCGTAAAATAAACACACATTAACTAATTTATAGGGCCTTGCTGAGGGTGAGTATCACACAGTACCCCTTATTTAGGCCGACTTTATCACCATGTACCATAATTCTCACAATACTCACAGTCACAATGTCATTTTTTTTCTTAACTTATGTCTGTTAGTTAATTGCTGGCTCCTTCTCCCTTTAACACGCGACATTCATAAGCACGCATTTGATAGAGTGTCACGGCCATAAACTCACAATCGTCACAAATTCATTACAAAGCTTGTGGTATTATTACGATAGCATGACATGAATATTCATTGATTATTATATTGTCTGGAGCATTTATTATACTGTACTTTGACATTATTCCTTTTTGAGAAAGTGCAAGGCTGGGCACAAAATTCTTATTAACTTTTAGCCTCGAAATGAATTGGTTAATTCACAAAGGGACAAAGTACACGTAGTCCACAATGTGGACTTGGCCTCTTCGATTTCATATTGATTCTGGCCTTGGTGAATTAGTGCATTGGCACATGGACTCTGGTGTTTATTGCATTCTTTGTATGTGTTTGTGATGTCTGTGTGTATTCTTTTACATAAACATGAAACTGTTTATTTAGATATTGAGACACCGTCCTATGCCTTATACTGGCTGCAAGTTGCAAAACCTTTTTGTTGTAACTAACATCAGCGTTTTATTATCCGATGTTTATAACTCATCCCTGGTTCACTGCAGTTTATTGATCATTTACTGTATCATTAAACGATGTTATCATCGCTCTGTAGATCTGTAAAGGCTAAAAGACATCAATTACAGTCCATAATAGATCGAGGGTCCAATAGACGGATTGTTGCGGCCATAGTTTGTGCATCATAAGATCTGCCTAAGGTTGTTTCGATTGTTCAGATGGGTTTCGACTGAAAGAAGAAAGTGGGAATTAGGTGCTCAAAGTTAAATTAAACATGTTAAACCTCTTCCAATGTTTTAAAGCATAGATTCCTGGTTTCTGTCTATCAGATAGCCATTAATGGTACCACATACATCCTCACTCTGTCACACCCTCGCTCTACCGTATCCCCCAATACTCTCTCATCTTTACTTTTTTAAAATTGTTTTTAGAGGCCACCATCACCATCAAGCTTCATGCTCAAGATGGTGGTCTCCGCATTTCTCCAAGTTATTTATAATTGGTATGTTGCTTTTGTTGATTTTTCTGGTGTTGTCAATATATATACATAATAATACATTTACTCATGCATTGTATATGTTTTATTATTATGTTGATTTGAGAAATGCAAAATAAAATCAATCGATCAATCAGTCAATACGGTTATCGGAACCAAGACGTTATATACTGTAGGCACATACAAGCTAACTCAGTACATATCGGGATATTGCTAGCGAAGATTGATGCACATTTTACTGACTGTATATTTCTTGTATCTGTTGGTATTCACCATTGCATTTGCTATTGTCCTGTCTTTTTTGAATTATGACCATCGGACCTTATGAATAATGGTCCTTACGACTATCACGCATTATGAATATTGAATCTTATGAACAATGAAACCTCTGACCTACGAATTGACCTCCACACAGGCTACAATCAATGACCTCCTTTCTCGGCGATAGTAAAAATGGGTCCACTTGAATTATAAATAATGCTTTTGCTCGAAATGAATTCACTAAAAATGTCTGGGATTCACAAGTTAAACTTTGGGGTGAATTATCGAGTTGAGCTTCAATATTGCAATAATTAAGTATAGACTTGTATTATTTGATTGTTCTCGTGTATGCAGAACACCACCCAGTGAAGGAAATTATTTGAAAATGTACTTAAATACATAATCGATTGATGTAAGTTATGATTCATCCTGGTAAAATCCAACTAACTAACGATAATTAAATCATTTCATCTGGACTTACGATATTCTAAGATCGGTTTCAGGTCAGAACATGAATCTTTCATCAGCTACTCTGATTTGGTGGCGGAAAACCGTCGTTGTCAATCGGTACAGACGTGCTATCCATAACATTTCATTAAAATCACACCAAAACTGCAGCGGTACCCTCCAAAGGGTCCTGTATTTTCCATTTTTTCAAGTATTTCGACATAAAGGTTAAAGGCTAGTGACATGATTGGGAACACTTGGAAATGCCTCAAGAACCAAATGAGTTGAAATATATACCAACTATACACTAGCAGGAGTGGATCTACCACCTGGGAGGATTTGTCTGTAATTTGTTTACTTAAGGAGAATCAAGCATAAACATAGGAGTATCTTAATTTTATCCGGGGACGATAAAAATAAGCCCCGTAGAGAGCCGCACAGCAGGTTTCCATGCTACCAGTGATATTGACATTGTTTATTTTAGAACGAGTCGACGTTTGACTACAAGATTTTCACAGGAGAATCCTTGCATATTTTACTTGATTCTAGAGTAGTTTCAGCCCAAGTTGAGGACTACCCCCAATCATGTCATTTACCTTTAAGCTTTGTTTTCTGTTATTAATGATTTATATTCATTTAGAATAATTCATGCTATATTTACATGGTTAATTTATCAGAATTAAAAAAATAGATGAAAAGGCCATTATATATCAATATTTTAGTATATAAATGTATTTATGTTTATTGTGATTATTGTAACTTGTGTTTATTACGAATATTTATATTGCTTTGACATTTGAAATTGTATCACGCTTAACCTTGTCATTTTGTTATAGTGATTTTTCTTTATATGTTTGGAATTAAACAAAAAAATATGAAATGAAGTGAATGAAAATGTATTCGGGGAATGCAAACACGACAATCTGTCAATGCTTGTCTAAAATCATTATTTTGTGTATTTTGTTTGCTTATGCCACAAATCAGTTCAATTTTAATTCATTGTGTCTGAAAAGAACACGATATTTCCCCAAAGAACCCCCCCCTTTTCTGGCTCTCCGGGCCAATAACGTCTCATTAAACAGTTAGCTGATCACGATAAAATATACCAAAAATAAGTACGTAAAATTTTCAAAAAAAAAACAACAACAAAAATCAATACCTCAACTCTCAAAAAAACTTACTCGTGAATTAATACTGCACCCTCCTGTATAAACGGACGGAATTCGTCTCCATAGTTTTTTTTTACACATGGGTGGATGAGATTCGCTCTGACTCTTTTGAAAAGTACTGACAATTGTGTGTACGTGCGTGATTAAGTTCCCAGGAGCCTATATAACGAGATGGCTCTTTTTTTAAAATCCAGTTTATTGTAAAAGGGTACGAACCACAGAAAGTTTTTGAACGTAACAAAGAAATCGCATTCAAACATGACATATTATGCAAGTCAATAGTTTGCATAGAAATCAGAAGAACGAAATCTCGGTGTGAATGCAATTCAACTGTGTCGAAACGTAAATGTACCAACCCAAGTTCACCCACTTGGAATATAGCAACGATTGCTTATCATGCAACAATGCACTTTGATTTGGAGCGCGTTGTTAGCACACTCGCTCTGAGTGTCTTCCCG
>JZLH01S0099396.1:27306-41367 GCA_001188425.1 Eucidaris tribuloides
AAGTACCATGTACTTATGGTTGTTAGCTCGACCGTACGTTTTCAAGGCCATTCCTTCCTCCGTTGCATTCTTTTCCAAACAATGGGACTGTAAAGTCAGTATAGTGTTAAGGATTATAAATGTAATGGTCCATGTCCCAAAATTCTAAAAAAAATCTAAAATTCTAGTTGTGTTTTCACGGTGACCTGACTTTCGAAAGTCTCTTTCGAAAGAGGGAGTTAATCCTCTTACCTGCGAGTGCCTGTTCACACGTAAGCATCCTGGATTTTCCCTTTCGAAAGAAGAACCCTGAAGTGGACGAAAGTAAAAGCAATACATTCATCAGTGTAATTTCAGACACTTTACACTATTTCATGAAAAAAAGCACTGGAGAAAAAATATATAATTTTTTATAAAACTTAGATTTATTCATATGTAATCCCACATATAGCATTTGTGTTTCTGATCTCCTAGAAGACAGCGTTGCAGAAGAAAAATTTAGGTAAAAAATGATGACCCAATGTTTCTTCATAAATCATAGACAAACCAATAAAATGTAACACAATTTGAGATAAAGCCACTTTACGCAGTTTTTGGTTTGAGCTGTACCGTAAATATGCATACATGATCGCACATGCATGAACTTTGACCCTAACCCAGAAGTACCAACGAAAGGTAACAATCTCTTGCGAGTTAAGGTGTCTACACGGTCGCTGTCTTTCGAAAGAGACGCTTCAACAATAAGATTTCTTGTGGTTGAAAACTCGTATTCTTAGTTTTATCACAAAGACACTAGCCGCGTGAAAATGAAAATTACTGTGTCCGATTCTGACGCTTATAATGACATATTCCAGTTGAATCCCACAGACTCTAATGACACATGCTGAAAACAAACCAGTTGATTCCATTGGAAACCAATTAACCAAACTGGTATACATTATTACACCAATTGATACCAGCTAAAACCCATCAATGATGTAACTACATGTACCAGTCAATTCGGACCATTAGACCATTTAATACCAATTGATTTCAGTTGGAACCCATTGAAACCCCAAATGGATGTATGTACCATCAGTTGTAAGAACCAATGTAAGCTCTTCATTTTTTCAGTTATCGTGAAAAGGTTATGTACCATCAAACATTTTCTGCCAAAAAACATTGTCGGATCAAATAAAAGCAGCATATTTTAGCTACCTGACCCTAAAATGCATATTCAGACCTCTCTGTGATCATTGATGTTACACAGTATACACCATGTGTTAAACATCAATATTCTCTGCTGTTTTAGCCAATTAGTGTTTCCAACTGATCTTAACTGGTACCAGTTGACAATTAGTGTTTCCACTTGATCCTTATTGGTATCAGTTTACAACTGTGTTCCATCTAGTCTCCACTGGGACCAATTGACAACTGATCCTACCTTGTACCAAATCACAATTGGTGTTTCCAAATGGTATCTGCTGGTACCAAGCTACAACTGGTTTTTCCAACTGACCTTCAGTGGTTCCAAATGACAACTGATCCTAGATGGTACCAAATATCAACTGATGAGTCCATCTGGTCCTAACTAGTACCATTTGACATCTGGTGTTTCCACCTGGTTTTAACTGGTCGCAACTTGTACACCAATTGACGACTGGTGTTTCCAACTGGTCCTTACTCCTTTTAATTATCGGGAAGCAGATATCACTAAGCGCATTTCCTATGGCAAAAATCGAGGGCATTGACTTTCTATCCGTCGTCAATGAGTACAAAACTGAAGAGTTTCAGAGCTTGAGGTTTTCTTTTTGAGCAGAAAATTTCAATTTCTGTTTTTCACCATTTACCATAACTATATACTGCCTCTAACATTTTCGGACATATTTCACTTTCTTCAATTTTCTATTGAGCACGAGATCATATTCATTATGTTTCTAGCATTAATATTGACGTTTCACTTTCCATTCATTTTTCCAATTTGTACATGTACTGCAGGTCATCGTCAAATGAATGAAATAGCAGAAGTCAAATTCGGCACTGAAGTTTAAATATAGGCCTGTTATAACATGGCTCGCCAAACGTGTTGGGAGATTCTTTCCAACCTCAACCGGAAGAAGGCTTTCATGAGCGAGGATGAAGCTTACGAGACTCCTTTGCGTCGTTCCCTCACGACCTTTGACCTTACAATGATGGGTACTGGATCGATGATCGGCGCTGGACTCTACGTCCTGACGGGCGTTGTGGCAAAGGAAACCGCGGGACCGGCCGTTATTCTGTCTTACTTCATAGCCTCAGTCGCTTCTCTGCTCTCCGCTTTCTGCTACTCGGAATTTGCCGGACGAATACCTCGTACCGGTTCTGCGTACACATTTACATACATGGTGTTAGGGGAATTCTTTGCTTTTCTTGTTGGCTGGAACCTCGCTCTTGAATACGTTGTAGCTTCGGCTGCAATTTCACGATCATTCAGTGGCTACTTGGACTCCCTGTGTAATAATGCAATATCAAACTTCACTGTGGAATATGTGATGGGAGGGAGATTGTGGGACGTTCCTTTCATCGCGCCATACCCTGACCTTTTTGCGGCTCTTGTGCCGCTTCTGTTGAGTTTGTTTGTTATCACGGGGGCGAATATATCTTCTCGAGTTACCACGATATTTTTGTTGATTAATTTGTTACTTGTTGCTGTAATTGTGATCATGGGGTTTCGATACGCCGATATTCGAAACTGGCAAAATTATGGAGGCTTTGCTCCTTATGGCGTTGAAGGTGTTTTTGCAGGTGCCGCAACCCTGTTTTTCTCTTACGTTGGTTTCGACACAATAGCCCTATCGAACGAGGAAACCATTAACCCCAAGAAGAGCATACCCTGGGCTACATTTTACTCTTTAGTAATTACTACAATTGCGTATTTTCTTACATCGGCTTCATTAACTTTGATGGTGCCTTACACACATTTGGATGAGTCTTCTGCATTTGCCGATGCCTTCTTACAGAAAGGGATTCAGTGGGCCAGATGGGTCGTTGGAATCGGGGCCCTATGTGCCATGTTTTCCACTAACCTCATGAATGTGTTTTCTCTACCTAGATCTATCTTCGCCATGGCTAGAGATGGTCTCCTATTTTCATGGCTAGCAATTGTCAATGATCGGACAAGAGTTCCGGTGGTAGCAACACTGACCTCTCTCATGCTCGTCGTAGTAACCACGCTGTTTTTCTCCCTACAACAGCTAGTGGAGTTTCTATCTATTGGTGTGTTATGCGCCTACACATTTGTCGCATGTGCACTTATCCTTTTACGCTACAGACCAGACGGTTATAGGCTAAACAGCGAACCTAGAGCTATAGAAATGGAAGAACCATTAAATAAAACTGACAGTGGTATCCAAAAAGGAACACACGGGAAAGAAAAGCTATCTCACAGCCTTTCTGATGATAAGGAGCCGTTAACTGAACCTCCATTGTGTATACCGGGAACACTGAAAGAGCAGTTTCGATCATTGCCAGTTCTTACCAAGTTAGTGAACTTCCCTCCAGGTCGTGTCGTCTTGATAGGCCTTTTAACATCCGTCGTGTTTCAGATCTGTGCAATTTCATTGATCGAGTATGGATACAGGTATCTACGAGCAGTTGACTGGTGGGCGATAGTGCTTCTTTGCCTATTCATCATTGGCGGCCTTCTTTCATTTCTGGTGATTCCACTGCACTACCAGGGCACTGTTCCACCAGAATACTTCAGCGTAAGTTTTTCTTTCCCATTTGTTTACTTTTGTACAAGAAAAAACTCCCGATGATATCAATGAAGTACTGGTAGTTGCTGAAATAGTATTTTAATGATAGCAGCAGTGGGGGTAGTGTTGTAGAAAGAAAATAGGAGGGATGAGGCAGGGGGGAGGAGAAAGAGAAAGAGGAGGATGAGGGGAAAGAGAAGGAGCAGGAGCTGAAGTAGGAGCAGGATCAGCTAGGAGAAGTGCCAGGAGGAAAAATTGTACCACATGTAAAACTCGGATTCTCGAATAACAAAAGAAAATACACTACGGTTCGTTTAACTCCTCTATGGTATAGTGGTATTCTTTGACCAATTCTAACAATTATGTTTGTTTGGTTTCATTTCTCTATCCAGGTAAAATGGGTTCCACTGATTCCAGGTCTAAGCGTATTGTGTAACCTTACTCTGGCATTGAAACTACACGCAGTATCCTGGCTTCGATTTGCCGTTTGGATTATTATAGGTAAGCTCATTGATTATAAGAATGTTATCGACAGTCATAAGTTTTTGGAGTCAACCCTTTGGAAACTATTTGTTCACATGGGTCAAAGGGTACTCGGTAACCCACCCATATCTCAGGGTGTTAAGCCATTTAAAAATAAAATGGGTCGTTGGGTCCAAATATGGTCCAATAAAGTTGGCGTTTTGGAAACAAATGCCATATACCATGTTAAATGGTGCTAACAAAAAAAAATGGAGCAAAATTCTTGGTGTACTGTGCCCAGTCTTCCTTATCTTATGGGAAAAAACTTGAAGAGCAAGAAGTGTTTCGAAAACAAAAGCGCAAAACTGTGAAAACATTAACAAAAGTTTACTAAAAATCTGATCCTACCAAATATCGTACCACATCTTTTATTGACATCATGTGGAAAGTAATGTAATCTGCAGAAAGCTTGCAACCTTAGAGATACCTGAAGACACAGCCAGAATCTTATTTCTCACAGACAATTCGGATTTATTCAGGCCAGGTCATAGCACCGCAGATCTTCTTACCATTTATTCACAACTTATCAAATAAAGGAGATGAGCTCTGCATTTTGGCCCTTGATATTAAAGGGCATTTTGATAAAGTATGACACAATGGCCTCACAGCAAAACTGCTATCGGGGGGGGGGGGGTGGGAAAGCAATATTAGGATATGTTATTATCTGGCAGACTGTCAGATTTAAGTTATAGTTGCGGATCACGCAAGTTAAGCCATTTCTATCAATGCTTCCGTACACACAGGGTTCAGTATTGGGTCCACTTCTCTTTTCCATCTACATTGACGACCTTATAGATGTATGAGAATTCGTTATACCTATAATGCTGGCGACTCAATACTCTTTGAGAGCATTCTTTCAAATGGGGACAGCAAACCTTGAAGAGAGTCGACAGAGACCTTTCAATGTTACATCCTGGGCTGACGAATGGAAGGTCACATAATGAACTTACTATGTGTAAAATGAGGACCGTTTTGAAAAACAGAACCCTATCAAAACTAAATATGTACTTTGGTAATAGTCCTCTTGATATTTATCCTTATAAAAATGAACCATAGTAGTACTATGGTAATACCACGGTAAATAACATGGTACTATCATAATTGGAAATACCGTGGTAGTACTAAGGTAATACCATGGTAAACCGTGGTCATACCATGATAAACCATGGCCATACCATGATAAACCATGGTAATATCATGGTATTGGCCAATTTACCGCGGTATTACTTTAGTACTACCACGGCATTTTCATATATGATAGTAACATGTTATTTACCGTGGTGTTATCATACTACTATGGTATTTCCATGGTACTACCATATTCATACCATGGTAGTGCAATCCTAATACCATGGTAATACCACATAACTCCATGGTGAATTTGCCAATACCACGGTACTACTATGGTACTACCATGGTCTACCATGGTATTTATATGGTTCATTTTTATACGAGTGTCACTCCGGGGAGTGACTTTTTGATAGACAGGAAACTAACTTGTCTAAACATATAAAGTTTGTTACACTCAAAGTTTGTTACAGACTTGGAGCTCTAAAGAAAATTGCTAATTAGCTTGATAAAGAAGGCAGAGCTGTAGTCTATAAGGCCAGGTCTGCAGCATTTGTATAGCATGTAAATCTAGGCTAGATTAACACCTTACCTGCCATCATTGGCATATTAGATAACATGAAGAAAAACGCTTTCAAGGTTACCGGGTTTGGTGAAGGCACTGCTCAACAAAATTTATCAATTCCAAGTTTTACTCGTATAGGCGTCAGATTGTAGCTGCTTGTATCCTGGACAAAATGAAACACCCCCTCCGCACCTACAAACACAGGCGTGTGACCAGGGCAAGTATTCCTGATCATGCTGTCTTGATTCCTGGTGCAAATGATAACGATAGTTTCGTTGAGTTGCAATAAACCATTTGATTTGTCTTCTAATTCCGCGGTGTTCTGGTTTGGCTATTGTTGATATTTGCATCTTACTTAAAAAAACATTGCCCCAGAGATTAACATAGAATGCTCCCTCCACTTGAAGAAAGGAGACGTGTGACCAGGTGGAGTACTTCTACTCCCAACCATGCTCTCTTGATTCATGCTGCAAAATCTCATCTGTATGTAAGCTTCATTCGCGTCGGTTCTAAGTTCTGAAACAATCCCCCGACTATGTTGTTGGAACAATTTCTCATACGGGGCTCAAGTCTTGTAAGAGTCATGTATACAGGCTTCTTTTGGAAAGGGCAATTCATACATGCAGATATCTTCTCACGCATTGACAGTGTTAATTTTATTGAGTTGCTATGAACCATTTGATTGGGCTCCTGGATCCTTGGTGTTTTGGTTGGTTGTTGTTGATGTGTGCATCTTATATATTAAAAAAGCACAGATTTCTAATGGACCTAACAAAAAATGGGGACGCAACCAATTCATGGCAGGCTACATGTACACCCTCAGCACCCCTACTCACAGTTAAAGTAGTAGTTATATATTATTGTTTGTTATTTAGTTATACGTTTACCATAACTATACCATTTTTTCTGTTTAGGATTGCTGATATATGTGCTATATGGTTATAGACACAGCCGAGAAGGGAAAGAAAGAGAGCGAGTGAGAAATGGAGAAGTCCGTCTTGAAGAAAATGGCGCCTCTTATGGCAGTATATCGTTAAGCCCGGCTTCGTCTTCGTGCTCGGAATAATCAGACTTACGGTTTCTCAGCGGTTCCTCTCGCCTTTGTTAATGGCCCGCTCTCATGACAGAATGGAATAGCACCCTCTTTTGGCTAAACCAATGAAAAGGGTGCACTGACAATGCCCATAATGCAACAGAAACAGCCATGGTAGTGTGGAAAAATACAACATTTGTTTTCCTCCAGCAATATGTATATGGCACTGCAACAGCCCATGTTCTTATATTATGTGTGCAGGTATTCCAGAACAAGTGCTCATCCTCTCTGTGATTGAGTTGACCTGTCACAGTGGGCCCTTAAAGGCATTGTATAATAGTGTTTCCAGTTTAAAAAAATCTGAGCTTCATGATTCCCCATGCTACCAGTGTCTCTGATACGGTCTAAAAATGAAGCCCTGAAAAAATTGCAGTTTAAAACGATCATTACGTGCTTTAAAAAAGTGAAAATTATTGAGAGACCATTCCAGCTTCCTCCAATAGACTGCTGTGTTGCAGAATATCATATCGGTTGAGAATAATTAATGTGCCAATTTGTATCTGCACATATTAACAGCATAACTGTCCGAATTTTTGTGTTCTAGGGTGTTTATTTGTCCATTCAAAGACTGTCAGATATGTCAGATAGCAAAGTTCGACAATTTTTTAAACGGGTCTTTACGGTGTTATATAGCGTCTTTAAGCAAAATTAGTCGGATTATGTAACAGGACGCCACAAACACCATTAATTTTTGCAAACCCCTGTGTAACAATTTGAAAATCAGTTGTCTCAAATGGATTTCTTTGATTTTCTCAAGAAATGGTGAATGTATCAAAAAGGTATAGAGTACATAATTTATTTCCTGTATTTAGCGTGATAAAACCTGAAAGCCACAAGGAAATTGAATGTTTAGAACGTGAGATATCAATGCAGGTAAAATTGAACCGCCCCCCAAAAAACATAGCGTAATGGACCATTATTTGAAATTTGTAATTACATAAGTGGGTAAATGACTCTAGTAACCGGAAGGTAATGGCTTAATATTAATGATTTCTCTAGCGTGCACTTTCATGAAGAACCCTGGACTATCGTTCCATCAAGTATATAGTTGTCGATGATTTACCACTCTGTGTGACTTACAGGGGGGGGGGGGACTGGGGTATTTAATTATTATGATTGATGTACAAATGATATTTTCTATAACAATAGTTTTACATTTAATTGCTGTAATGTCTTTGTAGACATTGCTTTGATGATGTGGTTGGTTTTCATGAATGGTGGTGTCAAAATTACTTTATATTAGGGACGTTGGTGGGGGGGGGGGTAGCGTGGTAAACACCCCATTGGTTGGGAAGTTGTCGGCGGACTTTTTTAGCTTGTTGACTTGTCGCCTGTTGGTACACGAAGGATTATGTCAGGTAAAATAACTGAGAATCCTTTTTCCCCTTTTTATGCCCTCGCCCGACCAAGTCGGAGGGGGATATAGAAACGCCGCCGCCGTCCGTCCGTCCGTTCGATAACCTTTGTAATGATTGACGGATATTCATGAGATATCGTATGAAGGTACATGATATCAAAATACAGCCCAAGTTGGATTTTGGAGTGTGTAGCTCAAAGGTCAAAGTCCATAGCCCCAAAAGCTATGTAACTGGTTTCCGTTCAGTAACTTTAGTAATGTTCAACATATTTTCATGAGATTTGGTATGAAGGTACATGATATCAAAATACAGCCCAAGTTTGATTTCGGAGTGTGGAGCTCAAAGGTCAAAGGTCATAGCCCCAAAAGCTATGTAACTGGTTTTCATTCGATAGCTATAGTAATTTTCAACAGATTTCCAAGAGATTTGGTATGAAGGTACATGATATCAAAATACAGCCCAAGTTTGATTTCCAAGTGTGGAGCTCAAAGGTCAAAGGTCATAGCCTCAAAAGCTATGTAACTGGTTTTGTTCGATAACTATAGTAATTTTCAAGAGATTTTTATGAGATTTGGTGTGAAGGTACATGATATCAAAATACAGCCAATGTTTGATTTCAGAGTGTGTAGCTCAAAGGTCAAAGGTCATAGCTTAATGAATGCGAAAATTGCTATTTAAAGGTCATAATTGTGCATATCCGAAAATATGGTTTCCTTTTCATAACTTCAGTAATGTTAGACAGATTTTCATGACATTGGGTATGAAGGTACATAGTATCAAAATACAGCCCAAGTATGATTTTGGATTATGTAGGCCACGAGGCAAAGTTCACAGTTCATTAAATCTGTGTATAATAGGCTATTTGTACCCGGCGAGAGGATGCTACGCTTTGCGTTGTCCTTATTTGCTTGGTTACTTGGTATTGGGAGGGTAAAGTCGTCAGAAAGTGCTTTAAAGGTGCTGATCCAAGACTATAAACCACCAACTTTAATTTTAACTTTAATTGTCGGTTCGAACCGAGGATTCTGTCGGGTACAAACCTCGGGTATACCTCCCAATAGAACAAAAAGTGCTAGCGACGCTCCTGTTTATCATGCTAATCATGACTTCAAATCGTCGTATGCCCATGCAAAGACCGTTAACTGCTAACGTCGTTTGTCTATGCAAACGCCTTAAAGTGGATTCATTATGTATTAGTGGCCTTTGTATAAGCGCACGACATACAGTTAACTGCTTTTGCCTAGGCACACGATGAAATAAACATGCCGCATGGCCGACAGAAGGGCCTTAAAGTGATAGGCTAACATTGTGGAGCTTCAATTTAAAAAATTGTCAAATTTTGATATCTGAACTACATAGTAGTGTTCATATGGACAAATAAACACCCTAGAATATTTTTTTTTGAAAGTTACACTGCCAATGGCAAGTTATGCATGAATAAACAATTAAAACTTGGGGCGAGTTTTAGCGTAGGTGTACACACAGTAAGTCTATGGGAGAAAATGGGCAGGTGAATCCGATCAACTTACAATTTTCACTTTTTTAAAGCACTAAATAATCATTTTGAAATACAATTTTTTTTCAGGGCGTCATTTTTAGACCTTATCAAAGACAATGGTAGCATGGGGAATCATGTAGCTCAGATGTTTTTAACTGTGGTAAATGTTAGCCAATACCTTTAAGGGTAATTTTTGTCTAATGTGAGAAATATTGCCTTATTTGATATTTGCACGCTACAGACTGACAGAAAAATCTAAAATATCACACTGTTGTGATTTCATGTAAAAAAAAATAGTTTTCAGGTAAGAGGCAATTTAAGTTTAAGGCCCTTCTGCCGGGAACATACGCTAGGGTCCTTCTGCCGACCATACGAAGCACAGAACACCAACTCGGTACATCTATTATATTCAGTGTATTATTATTTTTTTCTGAATGTGCAAGATAGCATGAAGTGGAAGCCTTGATTTTTTTCTGTTTATGTATTTGTTTTATGCTACTGACAGTATCTAGTTTAGTTTGTTTATGCCTGAATGTTTATTGTTGTATTTTTGTTTGTCTAAAAAAATAGAAATTTTGAAACAAACTACTGAAATGTATAAAGTAAAATAACAACCTGTGATGTAACATTTGATGCTTCTTTGAAATTCTTTGCTATTTTAATACGTGATAATGTACAGATTCTCATAAAGCTCCATCTCTCACAGAACCTTTGGGCTGGAAATCACTAGCAGTGAAATACGGCCTGTTAAGATTTAAAGGTTATGAAGCGTCGTACGACCAGGCCAGGATCAAGCCTTCGGGGGTGGGGATCGGGGGGGGGGGGGCTTTGTAAACTATACTATGAGGCTCCCTAGAACCTGCAAAAAGAAAGGGTACGAAAATAACAGGTCAGCATCATTAGAGGAAACAAAATGATATGTAAACTTGTATTTACACAAAATTAATTTCTCAAATTTGTGTTATAATCTTAATGTGTTCAAAATGATATATGTGACCTGTCACCGCAATATACTCTGATAAATTTGCACACATCAAAGCTAAGGAAAGGGCAAATATTGAAATTGGAATGTAAAATATGACAGTGAAGTGTCTTCAGAAATCAAAAGTTTTATGATCTTTACATGCAGCAAGAGTTTAAATATTTATGTTTTCACCCAAAATATTTAATCTCTTTCTATTTGTATGTTTTATAAGATCTGCAACTTTATCAGGGTATCGTGGTGACAGGTCACATACAGAGTGTTTTGAAAAAAAAAACCGGTACCCAACTTCCAGCAGGAATATATAATCTTATAAACATAATTATCTTTATTGCAATATGTCATCGCAAAGATGAATTGTTACTCTTTCATTTGATATCATAATTTAGCCTTGTCTTATCGAATTTAAAACATTATTAATGAGCAATGTTTACATTGCGTTGTGCACAAGATTTAGATCTAGTAATCATCAACACAGTCACAGATAGTTATTCATTGAGACCTCCCCTTTCGTTCTTTCAAAAGGGGAGGATTAAATACAATCAATTAGATACAATCAATACAATCAACTGGAATGGGAATTTTGGTAATGTGCACTTTGTGAAAAACCGAGATATTATACAGAAGCACACAAAGCATATAGGAAACTTACTAGTATCGTAAGTTTTGAGTACCTCACACATGAATATGCGCATCACATTTCTGTAAAAATTAATATGATATGAATCATTTGTTTTTTGAACATAAATAAAAGGATGTAAAAGTTATCTGGGAGAAGTTTCGCGAAATATCCATGGTATGCTCTTAAATTGAAGGTCTGAATATTTTATCAGATATTCATTATTTTATAATGAAAGCCTCCAAATATGTGTGTATCAATAAAATCCAGAAAACGACAACACCATAATGCATGGCATCTTTCATTTTCCGCCAACCTTTCAGTGAAGTTTCGTTAATAATTCATGGCTCTGGGTTAAAAGAGCAGCTCTGAATTTGGACTGCAAAGCACATTGATTACTGTGTTCTGTTCTGATACAGATTCTCTGGCCTTGATTGGTATATTCAATAGATCTATGTAAGTGATAAATATAGCCTAATGCAGTGCCCCCTTCTTTTCAAGTAACCCCAAAGTGCCCATTTTTTAATATCTTGCTATCTGATTATATCTGCCCATAGTTTTGATACAAAAGTGTCCCCTTTCCTTTCTGAAAGTGCCCATTTCTCCTAATAAATGCGATCTTCGAAAGATTTGAACAACTATTTGCTTCTTTTAAGTGTGCCTTTGGTGATTTTGTCTCTCAATTACATTCCCTTTTGTCTTCAAGATAAGTGCCCTCTTTGTTGTGAAATGACTAATGAGTGCCCTTTCCTCCATTGAGTGTACCCTTTCTGATCTGAAATCTAAAGTCAGTTTTAACTGTATATATCAAGTGCGCCCTCTGCTAGTCCTTCCCTGATGATAGAATGCACAACCCATGTTGCCATTTCCCATGAATAGCTTCATGAAACAGTACGTATGAATTTATATACGTACTCAGATACTCGTATTACTACATGTATACACATATAAAATCTAAGGCGAAGGAGCTGGCTTAAAATGAATACAATGCTAGCCCTTTGCACCGCAAAAGATGTCTCATGCCACTCCTTCGATTGTTCCCATAATTTAAGCAAAGTTGGGCAACATTTATCAAAATTTCAAGAGGAAATGGTACTTTTCGGGTACTTGTTACACACACCTACCTGGAGGCCCCATTATGTGTGTGTTTGATAACTATATTTATCTCTTGTTAATCTTAAAACAAACAATTATGCTATTAAACGTAAAGAAAATGGGCACAGACATAGAACAACCCTGTGATACAATTCGCTGCATGTCTGTTTGAATATACCTCCGTTTTTCTCCTCTTGAATCATTTTAAGCCCTTTCCCAGGTCTTCTGAATCCCGAAAGACGCATGTTCCCTTCCCGTTACAAAATTTTACCCCTTGGCCATTTACCCCAAATAGTTTGTAAACAGTCAGTTCGTCAGTTTACTTACCCAACACTAGTGGGCGCCCTCCATTGGCAGTTACAGTGTACCCTGTACAAAATTGGGGAAGTGTCCTATCGTCCCCTGATTTGCGCACCACGATCGACAAGTGTTTGATCCTACAAGCTAGCAGTTAACCCAAGTGCACATTGATAAGTATGTAATGTAAATCTGTAAATTTGAGTCGCCCTTTTCCTGTTAATTAAGATTTTTTGCTCCAGTGCGTTATAAAAGGATACGAAGTGTACAAAGCTTCGCCGAACGAGCGGAATCCCATGAAAGGTAACATGATACAGGTCAGTAGTTTGTACAGAAATCAGTACAAAGAACGAAAAGTCGGATTGAATACAATATAATTAAATATACTAACCCAGGTGTATTTCCATCAAATACAATATTAAGAGTAATGATTGTTATCATGCGTCCATGCACTATTAGAGTGCCGATTCTAGACACTCGCCTTCTCTTCGTTCCGACACAATTTCGGGTAATACTCGACAAGTAGACGAAAGATCTTCAAACTACAGCCAGGCTGGGAGACAAATTTCATTGTGGTGAGTTTTCTGCCTGTGGTAATACCATGAGTAGATCTCTTTACGATTTTGTTCGTTTACATTTGAGTTTCAGGAATAGTGTTACAAGCTCCGTCGTCTCACTCACACTCGGAGCCTTAACCCTATAAGTACAGTGTGTACAATTTTTGGAGACATGCTACAACACGTCTCAAAATATTGCTCAAGTAAAAAGCGCCATCTTTGACAGTTAGAAAATACTGCTGTGACACATGTTTACGTCAACGTCAGGGCAAAGTCTTAGCTTTCAAATGCTGTTTGTTTTGTTCGATTTGCTTGTTTTGATCTGGAGATATCTTGTAAACAACAAAACGGTGGACTCTCAGTGTGTCACTTTTGCTTTTTACGGGACGAGGGCCTGTATGCTATCATTGCTGTAGTAAAAGTGCACATTTGTGATTTTACCTTTTCGTTGTTAACTGAACATGTCTCAGGATTAAAAGAAGCAACCTGAACAGAACAAATGGCATTTGAAAGCTAAGGACTATCGCCTTGATAGTGATTGTAGCATGACGTCACAAAAATGCTTTTAATCATTACTAAAGAGGGTTGCTTTTGACTTGCACAATTATTTTTGAGACACACTGTAAGGCACCAGTGAACGCGTACGATCTGTTATTTGAAAGGCTTCTGGTCGGAAAGCTATCTTTTCAGGCGTGCGAACATCCCGTCTGAATGT